>JAHZNP010000117.1:0-142356 GCA_020615345.1 Triops cancriformis
CTTGAACGTATAACATTATTTGATAGTGGCATTGCTTCAAGCTTTCTTCGTTGATCAGGGCCACAAACTAGCTCGACCTTTTCTAAAGCACATGGCTTCATTAGTGTTTCGGCAATAGCATATGGTTTCTTTTCTTTCGCGATGCGGTACGCAACTTTGTACGAGGCTTCTAATAACGGCTTGTACGGAACAGCAAAACTTATCTTTGGAAGTGTTACACATTCTCGAATTGAGCTCTTCTTGCTTGGAAAAAACAACGTCCTTTTTCTCGTAGTCTTGGTGGAACGCTACGAAGTGTTCTTTCAATTTCGCTGGTTTCATGAACCCGTTCGCAAGAATCTTAACGGAAGAACACAGAGAGCATTGCGGCTTTTGAGTTCCATCTCTCTCAGTTACGTATGTGAAACCGTATTTTACATAATCTTCATCAAACTTTCTTTTCTTCGACATTTTTTTCCTGCCAAGTCTGTTAAAAAAGAAACAAGTCGAAACCATGGTAAATCTTCAATTCGCGTTCTTAAGCTTTGTAAAATCTAGATTATTAGGTTTATTTGCACTTTTTATCCCTAATAAACACATAATACTGAAAATAGTTGCTTTACATTCGGATGCAAACTTTACCTGTTTACTTGCAATATTAGAAAGAACAGTACGGGAAGTGTAATCTGACGCAGGCCTACGTAAACAGAAATGCTATGTATGCCGACGATTCCACTGCGAAACCGTGCTTGCTACGGAGGGGGACTGTTCCATGCGTAGGATAATAACCACTTGTGACAGTCTAGCCTACCGCCGCTCGGCAAAATCCGCCCACGGAGTTCAAGCTTTTGCGGTTTCTATAGTATAAGCCAGGCCATTTCTCGCTCCATTTTAGACGTTATGTACAGACCTACACAAGGTGACATGTTTTTCTAGTAAAATCAGTACTACGTTTAGTATTACACTTAGAGGAAAGCAACGTTTTCTACGTGTTACGGTTCTCGTTAGTATAAATTTCGTGTTTTACTCACGGACCCCCTAAAATTTTCCACGGACCCCCAAGGGGTCCGTGGACCACCGGTTAAGAAACCCTGCTCTAAATGCTCAACATTTGTTCAAAATTCATTACATTATACGAAAAATGCATTAAATTATTTGAAAAAAATCATTTAATTCTCCATAAAATTCCTTAAATGATAAAAAAACATAACCGAAACTAAATTGTACAAATTCGTTGAAACCCCTTACACTATAAAAAGCTTCCTTGCATTACAAAAAGATTCCTTAAATTATAGAGAAATCTTGACATTATAAAGTCACTAAATTATAAAAAAAAATCATTACATTATAAAAATTGAATTCAATTTAATTCATTTACTAAAAAGTAAACAAGTTTATGAGTTACTTGTGGGCATAGACACACGTAGCCTTGGGCGGCACCAGGATGGGGAATACATACGCCCCGCCCACACATATCTGGCGATCCAGTTGAGCAATCATTAGATCGTTGAGTGCAATGAATTCCGAAGAATCCGGCAGCACAGCGACACCTAGTGACAGAAAATTAGAAAATACAAAATGAAAATTCGTGAAACAATTAACTGAAATTAACTATGCACTGTAAGTCACAAGAATTGTGTTAAAATGTAATTTCGTAATTACTGATACGTTCCAAGAGTGTTCAGACAAGTGGCGCCATTTTGGCATCCCAAGCTGGTTCCAGAATACACAGCACATTCGTTTACATCCTGGTCACAATTGCTTCCTTCCCATCCTTCAGGACATAAGCAATGGTACGCGTTATAACCGTCAATACACGTTCCGCCGTTCCGACAGGGCCCAGACACACACTCGTCTTGTTCCAGCAACTGCTGTACTGCTTGTAATCCTGCCTGAACTTGTCTAACTCTCCGATTGATATTCCGCAGTTGTCTGGCGCCTCCGCCGGTTCCGTTTCCTCCCTAAGTAATCAAAGTAAAGTTAAGTTACAGAAGTCAATAAAGCTTTAGAAAAAAATAGAGGCAAAATGAAATACGGAGACAAAAAGAGTTTGTGAGAAAAAAACATTTCCCAAACTAAGTTTTCATGGAGGGCAAATACTTGGAGAAGGGTAAGATTGGTCAAGGAAGCTTCTAGGTAGGTTAGACGTTCTGTTATATCCGATCCCACTCCCAGTTGACTGGCTAGAACTTCTTGGCTATGCCGCAATGCTGCCAATTCTACGTCACGCAATCGACGGAGCTCGGAAGACGCGTTTCCGGCCAGTACTGTCAAACTGGACAGGTCTTGTCCATTCAGCAAGACAGAGGCGCTGGTCTGTAATACGATGTTCTTGTCCGGAGCGGCTGCGAGAATCAGATTTCCGTCGCGCGTGATAATCCGCGGCCTTTAGGGGAAAAACAATCGAAAAATAACCATAAAATCTACATATTATTACCCCGTGGCACTGCCATGCACAAATGTTTCCAATATTTACATATTATGAAAGTCAATATCAGAGAAAAAGTAAAAAGATGAAACAAATTCTTCACGGGATTTCTCAGTTAAACAATATAGTTTGTAGACTCCTTTTTTACGTAACAACTGTACAAGTCATGGAAACATAAATCGAATGAACGATACCCACGAGGAAAATGTCAAAACGCAACAAAAGTTAAAGGAATACCAATCACATTATAAGTTATAGTTAAGGAACGTAAAATTGTATATTTAAACGTAGAGTAAGCAAGTTATGTGAATTCATCAACTCGAGAAGAGCCAGAAAGCAGTAATGTGAAAGAAATTCGTTCCGAGCAAAAATATGAATAACGGAAGGTGACACTGAATGTGTGTTTTGATGAAAAACTATTTAAGTATCTATTACTAAAGCAAGATGATCGATCGTGACAGTTTCCTTTCTTTCAGCGTTTCAGTCAATAACCGACTTCATTCTTCAAGAAAGCACAAAAAAAGCAAAAAGAGGAATTTAGAGGACAAAATGAGTCTGTTGATTTTAAGATAAATTTTAAAAGCAAAATAAATTTTAAAACCATTTTTTTTAAAATAGAGTACAACCTCCTTAAGCAGCCTGAAAGCCACTATAAGCTGCACCAAATTCCGTTTTGCAAATTTTGGAGTAAAAAACAGCTTCTGTAGTTTAACATAGAAAACACAACTGATTTATGACTGGACTATCGTGAACAAAATCTGCACAAACCGGAACCATTTGATGAAATATAAAAAGTTTAATCCCCAGAACAAAAAGATCCGGTCTGTTTACTTCTCTCGTAGTGGTATGTAATTTAAGGACCCATCTATTCTCGTTAAATACCCATAAAGTCGCACATGCTTGCACTCATTTCTCAAAATTTTCTAAGTTTCAGGAAGAAACCAAGTTTTTCCCTATATGTATAAGCTCTGGGCTCTTCTCGAAGTACGGACATTAACATAATTTTCTTGGCTAGTTCACTATTCTTACCGGTTATCATAATTATTACTGCGACTAAACCTTAGTAACACACACATAAGCGATATTCCCAACCATGGGAATCGCATGATGGCACTTGTTTAATAATGAGCTACAAACCGTGCAACACCTCGGTTGCAAGAAGACTGAACCTTTGACAATCTTTACAACTCAATTGTTAAACCATTTACCCACCCCATAAACAACTTACCTTTAACACCAAGATTGGGGGCGGATTTGAGCTCCCCTCCCCCTTTTCTCTGTGCCCCTTCTCATATAACACTCACGCCGAGCCTAAAACCAACAGAAACCGAATGCCAAATATTTTCAGGAAGAGGATATCATTTCCGTAACTTTGAGTGTCGATTATCTCAAAATTTAATATATAATTACAAGTTTAAAAACTCGCAAAAACACAAATTACTAAGGAAAGTCGGAAAAATATGTTAATTCGCTAAACATAATACGCAAATTCCAGAGTCATGGTCATGAATCTTAACGGTGCAGAAACTAAACATTCTACCAATGCGCACGTCATACACAACTCTCTCGCTTTTAAGGTCTAATATGTAATGGACTGACTACTGTAGGCGATCTGTAACGTCTATTATGTAGATAACTACAAAAGCAAGGAAAGATAAATTACATGAAGAAGCACTTGTTGCATTGGTACAAACTAAGCAAATATCTCATGATTATGAGAAGGAAATCACTAATATCTCATCAATATCCCACTTTCCTGTGGTTACAGAACATACGGAACCGATCACGCGCTACCAAACGTTCTTATTAGTTTCCAAATGTCTACTATTGACCATCCTTAACCAATCTTTCGTGAAAAAGAAATAAAGAATTGCCGTCTCGATAAAACGCCCCCTGACAAGTAATTAATTAAAAACTCTTAAATTATGTAGGCAATACACTGTACTACATTTTGCTTTTTTGTAAATCCTTTTAATTAACCGTTGAAGCTGGCTTTCTTATTCTTTCCGGGCTAGAGTATTTCTACACAATTAGCCCTCCGCAGCGGTTGTTATTGAAAGATGAGAAAACAGGAAGAACTTAAACATAAGAAACTTAGTCTCGAGCATGAAAACTTAATTATCCCAAGTAAATTGAATCTTTCCTTGCGCTAAACGCAACTCAAACGCCCCTTTACCTTTCAAACTGCAAAAAGAGGAGAAAAAATCTCTTTCCATAGGAAACTCAAGCCGCATGGGCGTTTTCTGCTTCTCTCGTCCCTGCTTTCGTATGAAAGGCGCTCCTTTAGGAGTCGAAAGCAACGCCAAAAGCTTCCTCGCTTACGCCGGATCTTCGACGACTAAAAGCCAAAATTAGCTTTTCTTTGACATAGGCGATGAAAAAAATCTCCGTGTTAACTCATCTTTTCTTTCTCCTTTCGCTCCTTGCTGAGTACATGCGCCGTCCTCGTCCTTTACTCGAAAAGCCCATTCTCCGTGGGCAATGTCATGGAGCACATCACGCGGTTTAGTCTGCGTCGTTCATTGCAACGCCCAACATTCCGATAGTTGTCCTTTTTCAAGTAAATTTTCTCCCTCCGATTTGCGCAAAACAATCCAAACAGGTTACGGAGTCCGGCCAACTATTCTTCATCCCTAGTGAACAAGTGAAAGACGTTTTAATGACATTCTTTAAAATGGACTGAATTTCTGAAGACTTATGTTCGACTGAACACTTCTTCTGTTTCCGCGGCCCATTGGGATCTCAAAGAAAATTTACATTTGGGATTTTATCTCTGGGATAAACAGACCCGTCCCGGAAATACTCACGTCTCCGGGGATAAAACCGACAAGAAATATGGGCGACGAGCAGAGCGTAAGTTTGATGCTAACCAAAGGCGAAGAAGTCGACGTTCCTCCAACGGAAGACCGAAGAAATATGAATCCATCATCGCAGCAAAAAACTTATCCGGCAGCCCGAGTACTTTTATTGCGAGTTTTGCAGGTAAAAATAGTGACAGGATTGGTATGGCAATGCAAAAACCTTCCTTTCTGGCCTCGGGGCTACTATGCAAATCTTCCCTCCTGTCTGTGGACATTTGTCGCCCCCCGGGAGCTGAATCACCGAACAGGAAATACGCCAAAGAACTGCTAACCCGAGTTGTTTACAATAAAGGGATACGTTAGACAGAAATTCAAGGAATCGTATTCAGAGAATGTAGTATGTATGAAAGAGATGTCATGCATATGCTTTCCTTCAAAGTGTACGTTGCATAAACACTGAGAGAAACGGTTGCGCGTGCAGAAATGCCGAGCTGGACCTTTTGTTGTTTCATTTGGCGAGAAGGTTGCCCAATACTATCTTTGTGGTTTCGGAGTAGTCGGTGATTGCGAGGTTAAACGTTGTAGCGTGCACACGTGACAATCGAAACGTGAAAGGATGTCTCGTTCTAGGACATTCGAAGTCGTATTAATTCATGTGTTACTGATTTACTCCCAACGATCATACTAAACGAACATGCATCCATTCATATGTATGAATTTTGCAGTTGTGAAGTACGAGTAATGTGTAGTTTGACCCCAGACAAAGTGCGTTTGTTAACGACACGACAGTAGAGCGAGCGGTGTCCCACTTGATTTTCGTTCGATCGTCCTGTGACATGCAGCAAGGTTTTTGCAACAATGAATGGCATGGGGCAGTTGACTGGAGTCTTTTTTCCCGTAAACGCGTTTCCATAAAGCCATCTACTCTAACGAAGATGGCTAGTACAGGTTTTCAAGTATGAGCAAGCAAGAAATCCTATAAAATAAAGTATACGATGTAACACTGGTATTGACAAAGCATACAGTACTCGTAAAAAAAAGGCCTCAGCCATAGTCCCTATGCTAACGCCACGGGCAGTTACGAGATCGTTGTCCCACTTTTTCGTCTTTCGAACGTTTGTGACCCGCAACAAGGCTTCCTTCCAGTGGCGTGGGACGTTAGCATACGGCGGTTTGTTGGGCACGTTTATTTTAATAGCACACTGAGTACTCTGCATAAAAAGAACGAACCTTGCAAAAAAAGTATTACTAACGCCACGTAAAATTACGGGAGCGCTATCCAACACTCATCCTCCCACGAAAGTTCCATGACTGATAGCAATGATTTTGCAAAGGGGAAATTTAATTGTTGCCGAATGTCAGATGTAGGGCTGTTTGTTGGTGATTTTTATGCAAAGTATTTTTCAGCCTCTGCGTAATTGGCTTATTTAACCTTCTAAAGGCGTCCGAAATTATTTTTGTGTCAAAAGGTGGTGGTTGGGATTTGTTTGTTAGTTTTGAGCGGGATTGCGGGATTGGACGATGCAATGGACGTACTCGTAACGGGCTGTATTACTGCGACGCTAGTGGTTAGCGTAGCAGGTAAAACCAAGTTCACCGAGAACACGGCGTTCGGTAGGAACTAAATTCTTCTTTCACTATAGCATTGAGCATATATCAGAGTCGAGGATTTGGCGGCTACTGGAAGCCGCGAGGAACCCATTCCGGACCGGGTGGAGGAGTTAGTGCAACCCAGGTTTACGTAAACATTATCACAGGCCCTACGGCGTACATGCTTCGTGAACCTATGCCGTGCCAATACAAAGTGCTGAAAGTCTTCGAAAAAGCTTTGTGGGTGGCTGGTTACGCTGCGACGATCACCTTGGGCTGTTTTGCGTGGGATCTGTGTTTCCAACGAGCTACCCACACGCAGTACGTGGTAGGCGCTTTGCAAATATGGCTAATAGTCACAAATTTATTGTGTGGCATTGTCATTTGCATTGTAAATTGTCAAAAGTATACGAGTTTTGAATAAATGCGAGACATACGCCTGTTTATAACACTTTTGGTGTCTAAAATGGCTCACTGAATAGAGCTGGACTCCAATTGACTAATTTGTGCAAAACCGCCATCTTGCCAAAATTGACCGTTCTCGGGTTTGAAGCTACGTAATGCCGGTTCCCGACACTGTGGGATTGAAAAAGTAAACAAAGTTTACAATTAGCCAAAGCTGCTATCTGGCCGGCGTAGAGCGTCGCCATGCGTGGGTGCAGATGACGTACCCCATAATGCATGCTTGAGCTAACCGCCCAATGATGACTGGATCGAAGCTTTCGAGGTACTACCCAAGGTTCCTAGAAACAAGGTTACCTCATGGGGGAACTTTGAATTTGAACTCGCCGAGCGTACGACGTCACTCGGAGCAGAGCCAATCAGCGTCCTTCCCCTGAAGGCATGGCGCTGGAAAGGAAAACAAACTTCAGTGGTGTTTTGGTCTTTATTCCCAAGAGTTGATAGCATAAAATGTAAAACATGAATGCCATTATTTATTATTGCACTGAGAGATTTTATTTCTTTATCACATGGGTTTTTATGAATCTCCTAGCTTGTAATTTTCTTCATTTTCTTGCACTTTTTCTACTTTCGCTTATAGAGGTTTTGGATAACTGGCTACCTAAGCCTTTTTCTCTTTCAATCATTGTTAAATTGCACCATTTGATCCTAATGAACGTCCTTAAACGAACGAAAGATTTTATCACTTCCTTTGGCAGTGCAGGGAATTTACTAGAAAGTGTTTGTGTTTAGATCTTTTTAAAAGTAGCGCATTAAGTCTGCTCCGAGTGACGTCATCCACGCGATGGCGTTAGCTGCTTCCACACGAAGGCGCGAGCTGATGAGGTAACCTTGTTTCTAAGATCCTTGGTACTACCGATCTAATCATTGTTTGGATCTCACTGATCAGATCAGATCATTTCATTGGTTCTGATCATGATCTTTGTGAAAGATCCCGAACTCCGAACTCCATTCACACCTTGGCTTGATGCTTGATTTTTGCACAGAGCACACCAGAGACAGCATCCCTGTATAAAGTGCCGTTACAAGAAAATGTTTTGAAAAGGAGGTAGTTCGTGTGCAGCGGAAGAAGTGCTGATTGGCTGAGAGAGAAGCTTGGAGCAGAAGAAGTGGTGATTGGCTAAAAAGTGGCTGGAAGAAAGGCATCGATGTGCTTAATAAAAACATATCGATAGCTTTATAACTTGTTGTCAATAAAAATATGTTTCTAACGATAACGATACTAATAGAAGAAAGCACCATAGAGTAAATATATTATAGAGTAAATATATTATAGAGTGTGCTCTGTGGAAAGCACAAACCTTGTTTGTGTATGTTTTTAAGATCTCGCCTGTTTCTGGTGCTACATAGCTGAAAATCGAAACGCATAGCCTTTGTATCGATTCTTTTTTTCAGGCTCATTTTCGAAATTCACGGTTAGACGAAGAAACCGTCTACCTGGCTTGGCCAAGCCTCCTCTCTTGGGGCACTAGCCTGGGGCCTCACAAAGTGGTAACAAAAGGTCCATAAGGAAGGGGCTCCATGCTCTCTCTAGTATATATTTACTCAACATGGTCTCAAGGCCAAGTTACATACGGTTTAGCACAGCGGTCCGCCCACGGTTAAGAATTAGCTAAAACGGTTGAAAGGATCACATCTAAAACGTATCTAAACTCCCTCGATTGCCGGATCGAAAGCCAGATCTCTCGATTACCGGATCGACTGGCCGATCGATTGCCGGACCTCCTATTCAACTCGGTCTCAGAGCAAAGCTAAATACGGTTTAGCACTCGAGCCGCCCACTGTTTAAGAGTTAGTAAAGACGGTCTAACTCAAGAAGGACCAATGAAAGCTAGGGTTACGTCACGAACCCAAAGCCTCGTTGGTCGATTGCTCGAAAAGTCACGTGACTTTGTTTACAAGATGGAGGGTATTTTTAATTTAATTAAATTTTAAATACATTTAAAAAAATTAAAACAGCTTGTTTCTTATTATAACTATAACATTTTCAGGTAGAATATTTCCTTCCAAATAAAGAAAAGATGCGTTTCGAAACATCAAAGGTTGCTGCGTTTTCAATACAATTATAAATGTTTTATTAATAAAATATTTATTTCCAAATCAAACTAGATTCGTCTTGCATTCGCTCTTTCCACGAACATACCCAAACAATTTTGGTCCCAAATTGGTAAAGGGAGAGAAGCTAACCCAACAGTTTCTTTTAAGTATTGTTTCCAATAGTATTCGTATTGTGCTGCAATTACAGAGAATATGCATTGGAAGAAAACAATCGTTCTCCTTATTTTCTCGTCTACATGATGATCTCAGAAAGACTGAGGTTTTGTCCTGCCTTTTGTGGCATAAAACTTTCCAGTATTACTAATTACGCCAATGAAAATAAGCCTTAAAATGTCAAAAACAAGCCACAGTTTCGCATAAATACTCCCTAATTTACTAAAACTGAGACCTTAAAACGACATGTAACTTTCCAGTAATAAAGGTGGCATTGTAATTGAAGCTAGGTTGCAAAAGGCCTGCCCTGTGAATATGTCACACTGGGAAAAAAGAAAGTGGGACAGCCCGACGTAAGAAAATTTTAATAAGCCGAAGCAAGCACGGTTAGTCCGGCTAAGTTGCAGAGACAGGCTTAGGCTACCCGACGGCTCGCAACTCTCATCTTTTGTAATTATTGTAATTACGATCCCGGCTTCTGGAGAAACTTCATTTTTTCAATATACGCATAAACCAATGTGTACCAGCAACCAAGATATATCAAAACTCCAGAAATTACAGCGTATTTCAGGGGCGGTAATTCCCAATGAAACGAAATCGCACGTCTCGATAAGGAGTTTCGAGCGACTGTAAAAGTGTGCGTAAAACATTACGGACATATCACTAATATACAACTGATACATATTCTACCGATTTATAATAAAGAAAGCCTTAAAAAACATTATTATAAAAATATCCTTTTCCGTGGATGAAAGCTTCTCATGGTATAAGGTCTCTGTTGCGTACATTGCGCGTATCATTTTAGTATGCGGTTAGTTTGATGAAAATTTTTCTGAACAGGTCTATTAATACACGTCGCACATTAAAAAAACACACGAGTAAAAAAAACAAATACCAAAATTCTGTTTGCTATAAAGATGCGCAATAAAGACCCTATAGTTTGTAAAGCTTTCATCTACGAAATGGGAGATTCTTACAAAAATTCTCTTATTTTATTCTCCATGATAAACTGATAGTATATGGTTGCATTTTATACTGATAACATGTCCGGAATGGTTTTCGCACACTTTTATTGAGTCGCTCGAAACTCCTTATCGAGACGTGCGATTTCGTTTCATTGTGAATTACCGCCCCTAAAATACGCTGTAATTTCTTCACCTTTAATGTATCTTGGTTGCTAGTACACATCAGTTTATGCGTATATTGACAAAATGAAGTTTCTCCAGAAGCCGGGATCGTAATTACAATCATTGCAAAAGATGAGTGTAGCGAGCCGTCGGGTAGCCTACGCCTGTCTCTGCAACTTACCCGGACTAACCCTGCTTGCTTCGGCTTATGAAAAATCTGTACGTCGAGCTGTCCCACTTTCTTTTTTCCCAGTGTGACATATTCACAGGGACAAGCCTTTTGCTTCTAGCTTCAATTATAATACCACCTTTATGACTGGAAAGTTGCATGTCGTTTTAAGGTCTCAGATTTAGTAAATTAGGCAGTATTTATATGAAACGTTTGTGGCTTGTTTTTGACATTTTAAGGTTTACTTTCATTGGAGTAATTAGTACTACTGGAAAGTTTATGCCATAAGATGCAGGACAAAAACCTCAGTTTCCTGAGGTCATCAGGTAGACGAGCAAATAAGGAGAACGATTGTTTTCTTCCAATGCATGTTCTTTGTAAATGCAGCACAACACAAATACTATTGGAAACAATATTTCAAAGAAACTGTTGGGTTAGCTTCTCTCCCTTTACCAATTTGGGACCAAAACTGTTTGGGTATGTTCGTGGAAAGGGCGAATGCAAGACGAATCTAGTTTGATTCGGAAATAAATATTTTATTAATAAACAATTATAATTGTATTGAAAACGCAGCCACCTTTGATGTTTCGAAAAGCGACTTTCCTTTATTTGGAAGGAAATATTCTACTTGAAAATGTTTGGGTCGTAATAATTAAACAAGGCGTTTTAATTTTTAAAAATGTATTTAAAATTGTATTCAATGAAAAATACCCTCCATCTTGTAAACAAAACCACGTGATTTCCCTCGACTGACGCGGCTTGGTCCGTGACGTTACGTAGCAACGATGGTCCTTTTTTGAGCTAAACCGTTTTAACTAATTCTTAACCGTGGGCGGACCGATGTGCTAAACTGTATTTAACCTTGCTCTGAGGCCAGGCTGTATTTACTCTATGGATTTTTGTTCTCACTATATATCGATTATGCTGTTTTCAATAGCAATTTCTAAGGTATCCATTGAGATTTTGATTTGTTTGATATCAATTCGCAAAAAGTAAACAAAAGTGGGGAAAACGTGGAGATTCTGCTGTAAATAAAAGGAACGTTTTCAAGTAAAGGCAAGAAGTTATAAAGATCAAATAAAATAGTATATCGTAATTCTAGGAACAGAAACTATGACTGCATTTGTAAGCAATTTAACACGCGGATTGGCGTCTGCTGTATGGAACCCGCAAGTTACGGCTCTCAGATTTCGTTATTACGCAGAGCAAGTTGCCAAAGGCCCTACATTACGGCGTTATGGGTACAAGGAGCTTTTGTTTCAAGGCGGAACTTTGCCTCGCATTCCGTCAGGAAAACGTTTACCGATGCCAGAATACCGACCGGCCAATGCATGGTCTGAAAAACGGGCTTTGAAGGGCCAAAACGATTACATTGACATTTTGGGCAACCCTGAGAGCAACTTGCATCCTGCTCGTGTTTTGTACGAAGTTCCTAGATGGTTACGCGGTGTCAGTGGCCAGGAATACCACATGCTCTTACGAAAACGCAAAATTATGGGCAATGTCGGCATGTCATCAGCTCGGCCGACATTGTGGCGCGATTTGAATAAGCGCATCAAATTCCTGTACCGGTTCTTAAACCAGAAGACCAAAACTGGCTTTTCGAGGCAGTAGTATTTAGTCGTGAAATAAATAAAACTATGATCAATACACGCTTTAGTAATGTAAATCTAAACCCGTTTTTTATTGTTTTCATATGATATTAAGAGAAATTATAATTGCATAATGTTACAATGTACGACAAATCTCCAATTAAAAATCTTCTTCAACTACTTGTAAATCAACAGAGAAAACCGTCTCCCAAGGCTCCCGAATTGCTTCGATCAAGCGCCAGGCAGCATCGGAGGTCACAAAGGTCAAAATCCACTCCTCTTCACTCCCCGAAGCATCGTCCATAAAATCCAATCGAAGTTTTCCTCCCTGGTTCGCAGAAGACGCCTTGAAAATAAATTAAAAATTAGGTAACAAAGAAACCGAATGGCCACGTTTGGCTTACTATTGTGACCAGATTCGCGATCGAATTTTGGCAAACTTTGAGCGGATGGATATCCTTGGACAACAGCCACCGAACATCGCTTTGCACCAGATACAACTGCTTTTTATCACACACGACAGCAACGTCCAATTTCCCTTGCTTGATCACATTTCGACCTACAGAAAACAACGTTATGAAAACTCATTGACCAAAAAGCATAATTGCGTAATCGGAAATGCTGTCACTTCCCAAAACGGAGCAGGACCTAAACAGATAAAGGTACATACCGTCAGCAGAATAATGGAAGGCACGTAATAGGAGCAATTCCGGAGCACCGCCGTCTTCTTCTTCTGTCAATTCGCCTTCGGCAACGCTCAAGACTAAATTAGGTTTGACAATCTGGGACATATCTTCCGTCTGGAGCCGATACCCTGAGCGTTCCAATCCATCTTAAGGCCGACGACGGAATCTAATTAATGGTACTGGAATATTTCAGCGTTAGGTTACCTTGTAAAAACTGTACAAAATTCTTCGTGCGGCGTCCATCACGTAAAACTAAAAGATACGTATCGTCTTTAAACTGCAAACCAAACGCTTGGTTCCTGTACGTCAGTAAAACCAACTTGAGAGCGGACAAAGGATACGAGGTTAACTTCTGGAGCCATTTCTCAACCACTTCACTAGGAAAAGAAACTTTTGATTTCCTTCATTTCTTCAAGTCTTAAATTTCTGAATCGCAGCATTCCTTACTTTTCAGCACCTAATATCTTCAAGAAATACACTTTATGGCTTGTCAAGACTAGCAGAACAGGCTCTTCGGGATTTGTGTCAGTTAGACTTAGCAAACTTGCCTGAAATTTCAAACAAACAATATTAACTACTTAAAAGAAATTAATGTTCGTTAACAAGCCTTTTTTTACCTTCAAGACGCCTAAGAATTCTTCTCCTCTCCCGGTCATCAAACTCATCTCACAGTACAGTCGCACGCGGTGATCCACCTAGTGAATTCATAAAAGCGTTTTTAGAAAACCGAAGGTACAATTATCACACATCTAAATCACATCTAGATTTCTTAAAATTAATATTTAAATACGAAAAAAATGTAAAGCGTAAATACAAAAGTTTCATTTCTGAAGGGAAAATTGATTTTACTTGCGAGAAGTCGACATACGAGTAAGTAATACCCGCTAACCCGCTGTCGGATGACGATTGCGTGCTTTTTGTGCAAGACTGGATTGAGGGACTGGATACGGAATCCGTTTTGGTAGGTTTGAAACACAGTGGAAACTTGTGTCCATTTGTCGATTGAGAAAATTCATCTCTAAGTCGCCGAAACAATGAATAATATTATTAAAAGTCATACACATTTATGATATCCAACTCAAATATGACAAAAATACTAAACGAATCATATGAAACCCAAAACTTTCTGCAGGATTACAGAACTTGAGTCCGAATTAAAAGAAACAAAGGAGAAGGTAGAAAAGGTTCATTACATTGAGCTGCCGATAATAAAAGTGGGTCTCGGTGCGTGTTCTTTATCTGCCACGACTTCAATATCGCTTTCACGGTCTTCTTCTCGGTTACGACCTTGTTTTTCCACAGTTAGGACCACCACTGAGCCTTCGCGTGGTTCCTGGTCTTCCACGGCCGTATTCTCCCGCTCCAGGACGATGACGTCATCATCAAATTTATGTTGAGCACTGAGTGCATCGGAAGATGGCAAAGCTGCAGGAGGGTTACGGGGTCCAAGTTTGAACAATTCATGTTCAAGAGATCTCAGCAAAGTGATCTCGTCCGCCAAACCCGCCTCTTCATCGTTAAAGGACAAAATGCCCTTTTCTGTGGCGGTTTTTCCGTTCCATCCCAACAACTGACTCAATTCTCGCGCCCCTTGCGAGTGAAGCCAGTCGCCGGCCCCAAAAGTAGCCACCAATTCTTGTAATTTCTGCTTCGTGGCGTCTCCGAGTGATGTCTCACCTTGAAAACAGGCACAAATAACTTCACTATAATCGAAATCGACTCAAATTCATCTAAATCAATCCACTAAGTAAACGCATACCTTGGACAACAATTTAAGAATGAAAAACAAAGGAGGAAAATAAAATATCTAAACGAATAATTGTTATTCTAATTCATGTTGAAAGTGTTTTTGATTTTCAAAACTAATATTCATCGTGGGCATACGTTTAAATAGTCGACCATATGCATTTAAAAATTTAAGATGGTTTTACAATAAAAAAAAATTCAAGAGAAAAATAAAAAATACTGATACAAACAAATAATTAGTATTCTACAAAATAAGTTAATACGCAACGTAGACATGCATTTAAATATTCGAATTTTTACAAATTACAAATTCAAAGAAGGCTTCAGATAAAAAAATAAAAGAGAAAAACATAAACAAACAATTATTTATTCAAACAAAGTTACAAAGTAAGTTAGTGGTCAACGTGGACATGCATTTAAATAGTCAAATACATGCATTTAAAAATTCAAAGGTTTTCGATAGGAAATGCAGATAAGGGATGTGAAAAACTGCCCCAAATGGCGCATATTATTCATGAAACTGACTTACTATCATGCGTAACGGGTGTAGAAAGTAACGAATCCGTTTCTTCATCATTGACATCCGCGATTTCAGCTATTCTCACACGACTCCGATGTTTTTTCACCGAAGAACCCCTTTTCAGCTTCTGACTACCCAAACTGGTACTGTCTAACGTTCTGCAGTCTACAAAACTGTTGTATAGCGCAGAGTTGCACGATTAAGAGTTTTTACCTTCGGAAATTGGAGAAATTCGCGGCGGAGGTGGGTGTACAACCGCCGGTGTTATTAGAATTCTGGGGGACTTGGGCGGACTTTGCACAGTTTCTATCGAATCTTCCCTTTCAGGAGGCGGTTTAGGCGTGGACGACAACAATTGAACAGAGGAAGCGCAAAGAGGCGAGGACGTGGATACGACGGGCGGTATAGGAGCAGGTAACGGAGGAAGAGCAACAGGTGGCGAGGCTGGAAGTGAAAGAACGCGAGAAACGAGAGGGATTGTCCTGCTATTTGTTCCGAGTTGGCTCACTTCTGTTCGACTTAATGCTTTTTGGTCCAAATTAAACTATATGAACAAAGTAATCGAATAGTTTTAAAATAAAAGAGTGCCTGTGAAAATGAATAAAATGTGTGAAAAAATATTTAACAAATTAAGAATCCGCACAAGCTAGAAAAGTTGAAAGTTATAAGCAAACCTTGTCTTTTGGAATACAAGGCGACAATAGCCGAACTATCAGGAAACGATATGATGGATGAAAAGCGATCGGATTTCGTTCTAAGCCCAGACGACGTAACTTGGGCAAGTTGCCAAGGAAAATGAGGCTTTCGACAGTAGCGATGCAGTTGTACGCGGCGTCCAGTTCCTGCAAGCTAATTAAGCATTCCACGCCTTACAAGCATCGAACAAGAAAGGATTACTGATTTTTTCTCAACTTATTTTTTTTGCAATTTTTTTTGGTAAGTTTTGAAGAGCCCGGTACCTCGGAGCGAATCAAGCTGATTATATCGGAGGAACAAGCTCTGGAGATTGTGACTTGCGCTGGGTGAAAGATGAGGCACGTTAAGGAGACGATTATAGCTAAGGTTGAGCAGGGTTAAGTGCGAGAGATGACTCAAGCTTTGGATTTCATGGCTCGTCAAGTGATTCTTGCTCAAATCCAAATACTTCAGCCACGGGGTGAGTTTAAAAGCTTCGCCCAGGTATAGATGCTCGTGATGGGTGAAAATGGCTTCCGTCAATTCGCTCCAGAGAAAACAATCGGCGCGGTGATCCGCCCCGCAATGAATAAACAAACTTTCCAAGTTGCTCAGGCCGGATTGACAGACTAAGCGTTTCAAGTAGGCCCGTAGCTTGCTTAGACCTTTCACCTGGTCTATGCAAACATTGAGAAGCTCTAAGACGCTAATATTCAAGAAACCCGAGACGTCTAAGCACTCGTGGGCTAAATTCACGTTGCTGCTATAAATGCGTAGGACTTTGATGGCTTGGCAAAGCTGATTTAAGATGTCAAGGTCGCTAGAACGAACGTGGCGAGAGGCCTCTGTAGCTAAGGCTCGGCTCAATTCTTCCATCAAGGAGGAATTTAAGGTCAGCTTCTTGCCCATCCCTGTTCCTAACGTTTCTTGCCGCTGGAGCAAACTGTACACCATTTCCGCAATTAAAGGGGAACTTTCTGCCATTATTGTAATATAATTTTCTCACTTAAAACTGAAATCAACGGTTATCGAACAATAGAACGTAAAATACCATGTAAATCTCTGAAGACAAATACATAATACGGACAAAACAATAACAACAAACATGTGACGTCACAGATAGTCTATCAAACAGCATTGCCAGAATCTAAATAAATAATTATTGTGTTCATTGTATTACATTAATATTTCTATGAATTTGCATTACGGTAGTTCAACTTTCCTCCATATACTTTATCTCTCTTTTAATTCACGAAAATTTATAAAAGTTTTTTTCGTCTTGACTTTTTAGACCATGTGGCTCATTTTTATCGTAAAGCGAAATATACCGGAGAGTTAACTAAAAAATGCTTTCATTATTTTCTTATTAATTTATAGATGGTAACTATGTCATTTTAAGTAACAATGTCCTTCACAAAAGGAATACATGGGTAAAATGTAATAAGAACGGCAGCGTTGTGTTACTATAGTAACGTGCGTTTTCGGCGTGACGTTGTAAGTCAAATGACTATGCTATCTGGAATCTTCCTGTAGTGTTATTGTAATTACTAACTAGCCCGTTAAGAAACAGGTGTCATTCTTTAGGACGACCTGAGAAACCATGGCAGAAAGTCAAGAGCAGTCCAACAAAATGAAGTTAACAATCAAAACACCTAAAGAAAAGCACGACGTTGAAGTTGGCGAAGAAGTGACCGTCCAGGAAGTAAGATTTCCATGATTGAACTATAGACCTTTCTTACACACTAATCCAACATTTCTCTCCCCAGCTCAAAGAAGAAGTCTCCAAAGTGTTTAAAAGTAGTGTGGAACAGCTTGTACTCATTTTCGGCGGTAAAATCCTCAAAGACCAAGATATTGTCAAATCTTATGGCATCAAAGACGGTCTCACGGTTCATTTGGTGGTTAAAAGCCTCAACAAGGCGGGTGATAGTACGACAAGCTCCACTTCTTCCACTACCTCTACCTCCACCCCGACTTCCCCACCTTCTCAGCCCACTGCGCCCACTTCCACGCCCACCGGTGCGAGCGATCCGTTCGGTTTGAGCCAAATGTTGGGTGGCATGGGCGGTTTAGGGGGCTTGGGAGGTTTAGCAGGTCTAGGTGGCCTAGGCGGAGGGGGTACTTTTGCCGACATGCAGCAAAGAATGCAGCAAGAACTCATGTCTAATCCCGAATCCTTACGCCAAATGTTGGACAGCCCACTGGTCCAGTCGTTGATGAACAACCCCGAGTACATGCGCCAAATCATAACATCCAACCCGCAAATGCAAAATCTCATTGAACGCAACCCGGAGATCAATCACATGCTCAATAATCCGGATTTACTCCGGCAAACCATGGAAGTGGCCCGGAATCCGGCCATGCTCCAAGAACTGATGCGATCGCAAGATCGCGCGCTATCTAATCTCGAATCCCTCCCCGGAGGGTACAACGCCCTCCAGAGAATGTACCGCGACATCCAAGAGCCCATGCTGTCCGCGGCACAGGAACAATTCGGCGGAAATCCCTTTGCGGCCTTAGCGTCACCCAACTCGTCCGCCGCCAGCGGCGCAGCCAATCCCCAAGCGGGACAGGAGAACCGCGATCCGCTGCCCAATCCATGGGGCTCACGAAATACACCGCCTCCCGCCGGTACTCCTGCTAGGAGCCCAGCACCAGCGACCAGCACCACTCCTGGGGCGAGTACTACCGGTACTGGCTTTCCGAATATGTTTGGCACGCCGGGAGTTCAGTCGCTGATGCAACAAATGGTGGAAAATCCTGCATTGATTCAGAATATGTTGTCAGCACCGTACATGCAATCGATGTTGCAGACATTAGGCTCGAATCCCGAATTAGCCTCGCAAATTCTGGGTAATAATCCGTTATTGGCTGGGAACCCGGCGTTGAGAGCGCAAATGCAATCCGCAATGCCGGCTATGTTGCAACAAATGAGGAACCCGGCCATGTTGCAAATGTTAAGCAATCCCCAGGCCTTGCAAGCCATGATGCAGATTCAACAAGGAATGGAGCAATTGAGACAAGTTGCCCCGGAGTTTGCTACCACGTAAGTTTTTTCTTACTGGTGTCTTTCTTTTTTACTTTAACTCGTGGGATTATTATCCATTTTCTATTTCGCTTTTCAGTTGTTTCTCGTGCTTCATTTTATTCCATTTATTTTTAACTTTTTTTTATGGAAAGATATTCGGATTGTGACAATTTGCTATTCGTGCTTTAGATTGGGAGTCCCTGGATTGAATTTAACCCCGCCTCCAACATTCCCAGCCAGCACTGCAGGACCGACACCACCAAGTCAAGCTCCTAGTTCTGCTAATGTGAATCCGGAAATGGACCAATTGATGGCCAGACTGGTAATTAATTTTACGAGTCTTGTACAAGCGACAATAATGACGCTAGTAATTCGAAAATGTGTGATCTCTTAATGAAGATTGGCAAAGTAATTTTACTGGCCCGAAACACTAAGGTTTGAGTGACTGCTGAAAGCAATTAATCCCAAATGAAACTATATCTTTATATAGTTTAGAAATCTTATAGTTTATATATCTTTATAAGATATATATATATATCTTTTGCGAAATATATATATATCTTTTGCGAAATCCGCATAATCGCCGTAATGTCCTATAGAAACGGTTAGAATCCCATGGCCTGTAATAAGTCCTCACAATTTCTTTACAATTAAAAGTTAAAATTTTGGCTACGTGAATTATTTGTTGTTTTTAATTAGGTGAGCTCATTAGGAACACAAAATCCCGCTAGCGTTCCAACCACCCAAGCGCCTGAGGAGCGATATCGATCCCAGTTAGAGCAGTTATCTGCAATGGGTTTCATTAATCGAGAAGCAAATCTACAAGGTAAATAAGAATAACGAGTAACAACCCTCCTAATCGATTTTTTTCGTTTTAAAAAATAGCCCTAATTGCAACCTTCGGAGATGTGAACGCAGCTGTGGAACGGTTGTTGCAGAATCATCCCATGTCCTAAGTCTCCGGAAATAACCGAATATAAAATTTCCCCGGCAAATTTAAAAAATAAGAAAAATTAAAATACAGATGTAGTAACTGGCAGGGTCCCATTGTTTGTGTTTTCTGATTAGCAAGTTTGCTTTCTTTGGTGTCTTCAAAAGAAACATTGTTTCCCTTTTCTATGGTCGTCTGGACAATATATATCTCTTCACTTCCGGTTCCAGTTCCTTTACTCCCTGGGCCATGGGTGGGCGTGGCAAAGCAGTCAGTGCCTTAGTTGAACGGCTGGCGTGACTGTTTTAATGTCCCTTCCTTGTTTCTCCTTCCTTTTCACGTTCAGTTCACGAAATACAAGAAAATTACTACCTGTTGCATGCCGTGATCAATCCTTCGGGAAGTTCACGAAATACAAGAAAATTACCACCTATTGCATGCCGTGATCAATCCTTCGGGAAGAAACGTCAAATCTGCCCATCAGTGAAGGGGTTTAATGGTCATGGAACGTATTCTGTTATCTGGCAGTTTTTGCTGGTCTGTTAACATCCTTTTCTTTACTTCCAAAGCTCCTCCCCCCAATTCTGTATCACAAAGATGTTCACCGCCTTGGGAATGTTGAATGAACTTTAGTGTCTTTCTTCTCCATTTTGAAAATAATACATTGAGATACAACTGTACTGTACAAGTGTTGCCAAGGTGTCATCCTTTCGCAAAAAGTAAAGCCTTCCTTTAAAAAGTAAAAAATAAATAAGGTAGTAATCTTAGATGATGATCAGGCTAATGAGAATTTTAAGGCGTGGCGCAACTGGTTTCGTCCGTATCGGGATCTAAGTAAACGATCCCGCAGGCAGCGGCGAATCCCAGGAGAATAAACAGAAGCTTGGGTAACCGATAATCTGAATTGTTTAGCTCGTGGGGTAATACTTCAAAGAAGGTGACGAATAGGAACGTTCCGCATGCTAAACCTTGCAAAATGCCACTGATTAACATGGCTTCCACGCCAGTGCTAACCTACAAGGTAAATAAACATGAATATCTATGTAAACAAAAGTTATGGTGAGACATTGACTTGATATCGCTCAAAACTAGTTTGGACTTCTTCGAGATCCTTTCCTTCAATATCGCACGAAAAACCGTCGTTAAACAAGTACACGTGTGATTTGGACTATTTCGCCTTAATAGATTGTAAGCACGGACCCCATCGTTAAGCAAGGTTCTCCGTGTAAAACGACGGAGATATACAATACCTGTGTGACGCCAATACCAATGGCCAAACCAAACGGCGCTGCTAAGGAAAAAACAAGCATAAGCGAGACAACGACGAGTGTTCGCAAGCCACTCTGTGTCATTTGCAAGGAGAGGCTGAACGCTATGATGCATTTATGGAGAACCACAGCAATGAAGACTTGCAACACTTCCTCCACAATGGGCTGTAAACCAATCGCCAATCCTTCGAACACGGAATGCAAGGATAAAGCCAGTAGGAGAAGTAAGGCACGCAAGGCCGATGTTTCCTCTGTCATGGAATGAGAATGACTGTGGTTGGAGCTAAAATAAATTTAAAATGCAATTAATCAATGAATAAAAGCAAATTGAAAGAAATGCTTATTGACTTTCTTCTTCTTGCTAAGTTTGGCAAATTTACCTGACTTCTCGTGAAAATCTTAACTACTATATTGTGTCACTGCAACTTTGCTATCCAGGTATATTTTAGAACGTCTTTTTGAATAATTACTTGTCAACTGCGCCATAGGACGGAGTTCGCGTTTCTACGTAAATTTCGTCCGGATTTTGTGTACTTTCGACTTGAATGGACGGAGGTTGCACTGGTGGCAAGAGAGGTTCTCTTTCTCTTGACCGAGCAGGAGTTTTGATTGAAGATTCTTTGCACGACAGGGTAATTTGTTCCGTAATCAGAACCAGAAATAATCCAAACGCTACCAGAAACTCCGACACAGGAAACGACTGCTCAATTTTTAACTTCTCTAAAGCCTGTAGTATGGAGACAAAAACATATTTAGAATGATTAAGAAAGTAACCAAATGGAAAATACTTCGTTCATGTTGGAGTGCACTTCAGGGAACAGATCAAGCAAACATGTGCCTAAGAAGACGCCTCCTGCAAAGCAATTTAACATGCTCATGCCCATTTTGTACCTATGTGCGAAACGCAAGACAGGTGTGAGTTTACTTAACACACAATCTGATTATTTGAATGTACTTTGACTTTTTTCGAGGATCCGCAACTTGTTGAATAACGGCAGCAAGTTTTAAAGGCAGCATACAAAAAACGAAGGTCACGACAAATAAAGTCGCTAAGACAATTAGCTTGGTCGTTTGGATGTCCATTTTGTAAAGCAAAGTCACTCGAAGCAAATAAGAGTGATAAATAAAAATATCTTTCTGAGGAGGGGACGTTTTATGACGAAATCATACCAAAGATTCAATACAAACGGATTCGCAATTTACTGAACCGCGAGTGATCTGAACGCGTTTTGGCTCCAAATAAATATTCATCCGAGTAGAATATAGCATGGAGTAATACATAATAGCGAGGTGGAGCTACATAATGTTCAAACATTACCTCATTGCTCGTTGAATTTGCTAAAAATGGGTTTTCCTACACTCAGTTTTACTCACGTTTCCCGTATTCGTGAATTCAGTATTAGATGCGAAATTTTGTGACTGAATCTCTTCATTCGTAGACGAAAACTTCACTATCTGCGGGTAGACTTGACGTCCCCCGCATGTTAAAGTCCGCAAAAAGAATTGTCTTTGTTTTCCTCAACTGACCGTAAATTATGCGAAAATCGTCCTGTAGTCTCGCGCAACTCGTTTCATTTCTCAAACTCTGTTCTTTTAGACGTTCATTCAATGTCAATGAATCAACTTCCAGGTTTATTCAAGGCCATATTTAGAGAGGTTAGGGGGTTCGACTCCTCCGCCTCCCGAATTCTTGATTTTGTAATGGTGAATTGGAAAATGCCGAAGAGTGCCAAAATTTCATACCCCCGTTAAACAAGAAATTTCGACTATATATGATTGCGAATTTAGAACGATAAAAGAAATTTAGTAGCTGTTACATTCATCCATTGGGTTCATAAAGAAGACCGTTCCGATTTTTATCCAAAAATTGGGAACGAATTTCGTTTACTCAACGATTTATGAACCATTTTGTTCAAAGACTTTAGCCTATTTCAGCGAAAGACTAGCTATTTATTTTCTCAATTTTTTGCTGCAAAGGAACTAAAATCGGACAAGTATCAATAGTTTTCAGGAAAACGTCTGTGGGCATTACAATTCGGAGGGCTGAAATCTTATATTTCTTAAAGAAGTTTTCAGATGTTTTCTTGAAAAATAATTGTCCAATTTCAATTTTCTTACAGTAAAAATTCAGAAAATAAATACT
This sequence comes from Triops cancriformis, assembly GCA_020615345.1. Taxonomy (NCBI): domain Eukaryota; kingdom Metazoa; phylum Arthropoda; class Branchiopoda; order Notostraca; family Triopsidae; genus Triops; species Triops cancriformis. The sequence continues at coordinate 23,357 of JAHZNP010000117.1, forward strand.
TAGTGCACCTCGAGGCCCAATTTTCGTCCTTTTATTGAAGAAGTTGAAAAAAATTAAGAGACATTTCAAATTTATTTTGAGCTCTTTTTTAAAAAGTGCGCTCCAGGTGCACTAGATATTAGTGTTGCTAACATTGCTGTCAAAATTGTTCTTTGAAATATGAACGTATTTCTTGGATATCACCTGGACCAATTCCCCATGCTATTCTTTCGTAAGGCGTTTGTGTAGGCCCCGGTATACACAAACATGTTATGGACGAATAACATGGGGAAGTCTAAAAAAGGTTTCTGCGTAATGCTTTAGTATATTTTAAATCAATGCTTGCAGTAAAGTTGATTTAATTGATGTCTAGTGCATGTGTTTAAGATCTTTCGAAAATATGTTTTTATTAAATTTAAAAACTGTAGGGGAATTTTTGCAAATTTTGAAATTCCAAAAAAATAAAAATTTGGCTGACAAGAGCACAAGATAACTTGCTTCTGAATATTTTTTTAAAATAAAAATACGATTCAAATCGGACGAGTAGTTTTTACGATATCATTACCAGAATTACCAAATTTTAAGCTGCTCCAGGTCCTCTCGGTCAGGTGATGCGGGAGCCACGAGTTCGCTTTTTTCACGTATCCAGCGTATTTTGGGTGGTTCATGACGCTTTCACATTATTACATTAATAATCCTCTCTATCCCTGAATTATGGGATGTGGGTTTGTGTCCACCAAACCCACCACTCGCTCGTTTAGGCCATGAGGACCATAAACTGCATAAAAGTTTTTAGTCGTTTCTCATGTGTTAAGTCCTTCGTGGAAATTATTACGCAAAATATGGCGATAATTAGTAGGCGATGATTATGGCGATAATAGTATCGTTCATCTTTCAGCGTTGAATAAAAACTTTGTTTTCAAGTCAAGAATTACCAAAGTTTGACAGACGTGTCAATAAGAGATCTCCTTTGCTAGTTTGTGAAGAAAAAATGTGTATTCGCGGACAGAGACATACACAGGCTGTTCGGATACGCAATAGGTCGAAAATCGGAATGTGCTTTTTGATCAACCCACAATAGTTTTGCAGTTTAATAGAATGTTGTCCTTTCTTCTGCAAGAAATAAACATGAAGCGGTACATTCGAAACCCGTCGCTTTACACTTGACATGCTATCTTAATAAAAATAATAATAATAATTAAACGCTTATAGAAAGATGACAGAATTTTCGGTAAGTAAGTGTAATAGGTGGTAGAAAATGTGAATAAAGAGAAGTGTGACTAGTAGCCTACACATTGAAAGTATTTACGTGAACCAAAAATCGGTAACGTTGGATCAAATTAAATAACGCATGAGCTAGTTATAAGCTCCAGTTACAAGAATTTGACAACTCAATTCAACTTCCTTCTGGTCAGTGAGGTTTAGCTATTTCGAAAAAAATATATTGTTCTTTGAAATTTAGTTCTGGGAAATTCAAAGGAATAGAACAATGGGAATGTAAAATACTCCAAGTCAGGTTTTCAGTTTCAGTTTATAGGGTTTTCTGACTGAAAGAGACAATTAAACGTAGAGAATGCGTGGCAATGTTAAGAAAAAAAAAAGATCTCAAATTACAATGGGACCTGTTAGTCGGACCCTATGCCCCCAAACGTGGGAATCACTACTGATTGTTCAAACCTAGGACGGCGAAACGCCGACAGAAAGCACTCAGGCATTCTTATAATTTAAACGACACTGCACGTAGTTAGGAACATCGGTCAAATGTTGAGATTTAATTACTTTCGAACTGTGATGAGTAAGATGTGATTCTGCATATAAAGTCCCTAATACAGTGGTTTTCAAACTGTGCGTCGCGGCTCATAGGGGAGGCGCGGGCATTGGGAAAAGCTAATGGCGTTTTTACGGATATTTAATCATTCGTGCGGTATTTGAAAACTGAATTTCGCTAGAAGAGGACACCAACTTTTTCTTGACAGTACGTAAGAACGAAATAAACTCATCTGGTAGAGCAGGCTAGTTTCGTGTTATCTGGCAACACTGCACAGCGCAGCATTTGCTCACTTGTCTTAATTAGAAAAGTTCAATTCGACTATTCACTCTTGGACTAAAACCGAGTTAAAATGCTCAATAACAAAAGAGTTCATGCCGCTTTTGTAATTATGCGAAGCAGGATTCTCTGCACTTGCAGCAATGAAAACAAAGTACAAATCACGACTGAACGTCGAAAATGAGCTCTGTGTATCAGTTTCCAGCATCGTACCGAGGTTTGAAGATTTGAGTAAGAAAAAGCAAGTTCATCCTTCTCCTTGATTTTTACACGAAGTCGTAGAATTGTTTGCAATATCCAAGTAAAACGTGTATCGAAGTAAAAAGCGCAATAAACGCAGAGCCAACTAATTTTTGGCTTACCTTTGTTGTTCTTAGTACAGGTAGAAAGATTTTTAATAATTTAGCTGTCATAGGTAATTATGTGCAAGCTGGAGTCTTTTCTGCAATTTGATTTGGGGCTTTTGTGCAAGGAGCCGCGGTGGGCTTACGGTTGTGTAAAGCCTAGTTTACACCGAAGATGGCAAGGAGTGATGGCAGGCACCAAGAACCACTGGGCATGCGCACTAGCTTCGCGGGCTCAGAGCAGATGGCAACGGATGGCAAGAAAGGGAAGGATGGCAGAGTTGATCAGCGCTCAACTTTTCTTGATGGCAAGGGTGCTTCCACCAATGAAAAAAATGCGTAGGTGGGGCTACTTTTGTTTGTAAACATCAGTTTGATTCTAATATAAATTATTTGTGATTCATATCTAACTTATTGAAATTGTAAGGGAAAGTATAACAATACTGTATTAAACTGATTATTTGGAAAACAAAACTTTCTTAATATGCAACTGTATTTATATGATAAAAACAAACAACAACTTTCACTAAGCCACACCTTTGGTGGTATCTGCCACTTCCAGTGTAAACCGCTCAGAGTCGATGGCAACAACCACCATCAAGCCTTGGTGCCTGCCATCACTCCTTGCCATCTTCGGTGTAAACTAGGCTTAAGGGGAGCCGCGGACCAAGAAAGTTTGACAACCACTGCCCTAATAGATATTGAGCTGAAACACAGGCCGTAAAAGAAAAAGGCACAAACAATGAATAAGTTAAGCTGTTATGTACGCTAGGTGTTCTTTTTTGAATAATCAATTGGAGGAATAGCCATCCACCTGTTTTTTTTTAAATTTTTATTCTACATACATTCTATGAATAGGGCATTTCACAATGGGGCACCCACCTGTTGTTTACTTCCTAAGGTTATACGAACGTGTCGTTTTGCTGTGCTGTGGAATTCTAATTCTTGAGGGAAAAATACGGAGGCTCTGATTAGGAAAAATGTCGTCCCCCGATTCCAAAAATATGACAACTCAACTCAACTTCTTCGTGGTCAGAGAGGCTATTCCGAAAGATAAACAAAAAGACTGTTCCTTTGAAATTTAGTCATGGCAACGGCAAAGGAATAAAACAAATAGGGATTACAATTAAAAGTGTAAAATACCTCGAATTCTGACGTACATTCTTCTGCGTTTTCAATAACTAAATTTGCAAGAATAGTGTATTTCTACGTCATGATCTATTGGGTAATTCAAGGCTTGAATTATTCAATAAGACACTATGTAGATTCGTAGATTATTTTGCATTAAGTTAAGATGGAACGGATGTAAGTTAGAACAAAAACGCTACAGGACACTTAATGAAATATAAAAGGCATTGCTCTCTTTTATGATCAATAGTTCCATTCTTGATTGTTAAACCCTAATAATGGCAAGATTTTAACGAATATGAGTCGATACTTATGTCTCAGATTATAATTCTTGCAAAGCCAGCCTGAAATGTTAATGGAGTCAGTAAGGACACAATTCTTTAAGGCAGGACGAGAGACGATTGCAAAGTCACCTGAAAACTACATAACAAGGGTAATAACGTTTTTCCCCTCACGCACGGACTAGGCGGAGAAAAACGGAAAATTCCGTGGCATAGCCTGCTCGTCAACCAATCGTATAAAAGGAAAGCTCGGTCAAGATCCTTTGCTTCAGTCCATTACGGTAAGTGATGCGAACTGATTTTTAGTTTTGTTTTATTTCTGTCGATGTCATATAACATTTAACTACCGCACTTGTTTCTGTCAATCGAATCTTTTTGAGCTTGTTTGCTTCAGATGCAAGCCCTCGTTATTTCTTTCTGATTATAGCTTGAATTAGGAGTCTTATACTGTTGTGTTGGATAGACTACCTTCGAGAATCTTCCTGAACTAATCAACTTTCTTAAGTTAGTGTGTCTTTCCAAGTTAATTCGTATTTCTAAATATGTCAAAGTTATTCAAAATTTTCTAAGTTAGTCAATTTTCTAAGTTAAGTAGTAAGTAACTAATTATTTTTTAGATAAATAAAAGCTCTGAACTAATACATGTTATCGGTTAATTCATTGAATTGATAATTTTTTTCCTCCTAAATTGTCAGGTTGCTTATCGAAACTGCAGAATGTCTACTCCCTGCTGATTTTATATTTTATTTCTTAACGATGATTCATCTTTTCCGTTTAACTCTGTATACACGTTTATGCAAATGTATCGAGACTCGAGAGCTTATAGTTATATTGCTTTATAGGCTGTTAACTGCTGAACAACGCTCTGTCATCGAAAACGCATGGTGAAACCATTTGCACAAAAGATGGCTTCTCAGGAATATTTGGCAGGTAAAATATAAATCTGACCGTGAACTCCAGTGAAGAGTCCAGTAAACTTTTTATTTTTGCCTTAACAACAGATTCTTGGTATCCGCGTCATATCAGTGACCTCGATTTCTGCCAACACATAATGACCAAATTTAATCCTGATCTGGACTTGCATCATCCGGGATTTACAGACCCAATCTACCGTTCTCGCCGCAAAGAAATAACGGACATCGCTTTCACCTACAAACAGTAAAACACTCCTAGATAATGACCTTCTCAAATTTTCTCCCTATTATTCAAAACTATGGTGCAAAATGTGTTTTCTTCTTTTAAATTAGTGGTCAATCTATTCCACGTATCCAATATACAGTGGATGAATTACAAACATGGAGGACCGTCTTTGAACAGATGCAATCTTTGATTCCAACACATGCATGCCAGAGTTACCGAGAGGCTTTTGAAATTCTCGCTAAGGAATGTGGGTTCCGTGCAGATAATATTCCCCAGCTTGAAGACGTGTCAAACTTCCTCAAAAGTAGTTTATCAAAAGTTTCCCATTCAAGATGGATAATTTTCCAATCTGTTTTATTTTTTCAAAGAGCGAACTGGTTTTTCTTTGAGACCGACGGCAGGCTTGTTATCATCTCGAGACTTTTTGGCCAGTTTGGCCTTCAAAGTATTTCAAAGTACGCAATACGTTCGGCACCCTACTTCGCCATATCATTCCCCTGAACCGTAAGATTTCATTAATTTTTCTACCCTTTCCTAATTGTCGCTTATGCAGAGATTGTATTCATGAATTGTTGGGACATATTCCGCTGCTAGCCGATCCGGCTTTTGCGCTTTTTTCACAAGAACTTGGGTTAGCTTCCCTTGGCGCATCGGACGAAGACATCGAAAGGATTGCGACAGTAATAAGACCATTCTTAAACTTACCACAAAAAGATAATATGTTTTTATTCTTACCCCGGATAGCTGTATTGGTTTTCGGTAGAGTTCGGTCTTTTGAAAGAGAAAGATGTCGTAAAGGCTTACGGAGCTGGGATACTATCAAGCTACGGCGAATTACTCCATGCTTTGTCGGATAAGCCTCAATTACTTCCGTTCGAACCTTCGGTATGCGCATACCAGCCCTATCAGGATCAAGGATACCAAAAAGTTTATTTCGTAGCAGAAAGCCTTGAAGACGTTCTGTCGAAGTTTAGGTATTCTTTTTTTTATGTGATCCGGCAACTAACATGTATAATGATTAGGTGTTGGGTGAAGGAAAGCATCAAACGTTCATTCGAAGTGAGTTACGAGCCAGTCACCAAAGTGTCGAGATACGATATAAATCATAATAATAGAACCCGAGTAATATGCCACTTTTAGACTTAAATTGGTACATAAAATACGGTTACATAAAAAATTAGCAGAAAACCACGTGTATACGTATAGTACTCGGCACATAAAACGACCCAAACAAACCGTTGGGTGCGTAACGGCTCAGCAGTTGCGAGAGCGGTGTCCCTCTTCCGTCTTCCGATCGTTTTTGACCGTTTCTTTTTTTTTACGAGTACTGCACTGTACAAAGGTTGTAGGAACATTGAGGATTTTTTTATATTTGGCATACGATTTTTAAAGTGGACATATAACTGAAATGGAAATACACTTTTTTGAGTATAAGAACAAGCCACGGGTGTTCTACTTAAATACTCCTTAATTGTATATTTCTTAAATGAATACTCCTTAGGTTAGACTTACGCGCGCTTTTACAAGTTTAGGCCATCTAGTAAGACAGCGTGGAACTATGTGCTTTTGAATTGGGATTTTTCCCGTGTTCCAATAGCGCTTTGTTTGTTATTGCCAATGTGGTCAGCAATAAATAAACCTAAAACGAAATAAAGAAGTAAAATGGAAATTAATGAACGTGCCGGTAACATGGATTTTCATTCCTTACATGCTAACATGTACAGTATTGGTGAGCAGCCAAGTTTCGAAGAAGACGACGACGAAGACGAAGAAGAACTGCGCCAGCGAAATGCTGAAGTAAACGAATGCGTTGTATCGCTCCTTTTATAGAACACAAACTTACATTGGCTGTTTCTACAGCTGCGAAATTTGTTAGACAATGGCTTTGACGACCTGTTGGACAACAGTGACGTAGAAGACGGAGCCAACAAATCTGACGTCTCGTCTTTGTACCAAATTCCTGTTCAACACAGCCACGAACCTGATCTCTCACCTATCAAAGCCCCTGACCTCAATAAATCTGATCACTTCGGAACCGAAAATGACCAGTATCTCTCCTCTGGTAAAGCACTTTGCAGACAATTTAACTCACTATAGCCTGAGTTAGTTACCGTCGTCTCGAGTATTATAGAATTTCCTGTAGAAGAGCAGTTTATCAGATTTCTTGCATTTTCTTCGCTGTTCTTTTCCTATCGGGCGAATAATAACAATATGTGTGTTCCTTTACTAGGTTTGAACTCAGCTTCTGAGCTAGAAATTCTTTATAATGCACGAGGAAGGGAGTTACTTGTCGCTCAAACGGCGTTAAAACTAGCCAAAGAAGAAGTTGAGTCCTTAAAACACCAAGTTGCCGTCTTGCAAGGTCGTGGAACCCAAATGGGCCTAACCACCCATCACGCTGAAGAAGCTTTGGGTAAATTTCAACTTTTTCCCACTCTTCGGATCCTTAATCGAATCTTTCAATAATACAATACTACTTCATCCAGTGAGTGCGAAAATTGAGATGAGGGACTTGAAATCTCACGTTTCTGATTTGGAAGCTAATTTACGAGCATTGGAGGAAGATAAAATGGAAGTACGTAGCAAAAAAAATTACAGCTTCTTATTTCGAAGCTTTTAGGATTTCTTCGGATCTGGTTTCTGAGCTATTTTTTATTTTGGAATTCTTTTTAGTTGAAAAAGAATTTGGAAGGTGCGCAAGATGTAATTGACTCGCTGGAAACTCAGTTACAAGCTCTTAAGCATTCCAATACCACGCACCAAGTGCGGCAAAAGGAAGAGCACAGCTTAGAAGCTTTGCGGGCCCGCTTTCAAGGCGAAGTCACGCGTTTGCAAACAGAAAGGGAGAAATTAAGCTCCGCTTTAGAGGAACGTGACAGAGCGTACCGACTTTTGGAAGAAAAAGTCACGTCCCTTACGACCAGCCAAGAACGGATCTTAAGTGCCAAAGCTGAAGCTTTAAGCGAGCTTCAGACAGCTTTAGAACAGCACACTGTACACCGAGAACAACGCGAAAGGCTCCAACAAGCCTTAATGCAAGCTGCCAAAGAACGTGATGAACTCAAGCAATTGAACGCGCAGCTCCAAGTAAAGTTCCCGTTTATATAAAAAAAGACAATTTCCTTCCTTCAGCGTAATTTTCCTTTTGTTTCATTTTTGTTTTTGCTTCTACTCCTTCGCTTCCTCAAATCCGTATTTTTTATGTTTCTCATTGTGTAACCGTCAGTTTTTGCTTTCTAATTAGGAGCAGATTGGGTCCAAGGCACAAGATCCGAGCGTACTAATGACGCCTTCGTCTTTATCGGATTCCATGCACCAGTTAGGAATTGCCCAACAAGAAAGGTTCGTTCCAAAAGTATGGGAATCGTCCGTGAACAATAAAGGTATTTGTTTTCAGTGGGCGGGGCTTAGCTAGTAAGCTACGGGAAAGCCAAGCCGTGATTAAACAGCTCAAGAGTCAGGTACAAAGCTTGAGCAAAGAATTGAGTGCCAAGAATCAGCGAATTCTGGACTTGCAGAAGAAAGTGGCTGAACAAGATAAACAAGCGCAAATTGTGAAGGTAAATTCACCTCGTGAATGAGAAAATCCGTGACTTTTTTATTAGTTTGGTGTGCTGGAGATAGTCGGAAACCAGAGAACATCTCTGGAGCTTAATTGAATGAAAAAAATAAATTATATAATGTATGCTTAGGAGCAAGTCGAGCCTTTGATCGCAAGGTACCAGAACTTAAACACGTCGCAATCCGAGGTGGAAAGATTACAAAGAAACGTGCAAGAGGCCTACGACCTGGTTGCTAAGTACCAAAGCCAGATAGGACAGAAAGATGTCGCCCTTACACAGAAAGATCTCCAGATTCAGCAATTAGAGTAAGTGAAACCTTTTCAGTTCTTGCATAAAGCTTTTCTTTCGTCCATTCTTTATTCGATTCTGCAGGTCTAAGTGCTCAAAATTGAGTAGCGAAATTTCGGAAGTAAAGTCTTGTTATGTGAATGTCTGCGAAGAAAAAGAATTACTGGAGAAAAAGCTCGGAAACTCGAGTTTACCGACGATTGGGGAGTCCAAGACTGTCCAGACGGATTTTGCTTCAGGTAATTTTGTTAAAATTAAAAAACCAAAGTGGAAATATTGACTTAAATAAATTAGCTGAAGTGTATTCAGTTTAAAAGATATAGTTAAAATATTTCAAATTTAATTTAAGGATTTAAGAAAGTTTGAACACTTAAAAAAATCGTGTTCGGTGTAGAAAACGTGCCGGATTTTGCCGCCGTCTTGGAGAAGAAAGAGAAAGAATGGGAGCAAATGAAAAACGAGTTGACTCAGCGCCTAAACCAGGTTCTAAAAGCCACCATGGAAGCTCAAACACAAACAACTACAACGCCCACCTTATTGGACCAAAGCCTTGCGCAAACATTGGCTCTTCAACATGTACATTTTTTTTCTCTTGTTTATAAAAGAAGGAGTGAACTCAAACTTGGGTAATATGTACTTTCAGGCGCTCGACGCTTTAAGAGAAGAACGGGACACTGCCTTGAAAGAATGTTTGAAGCTGAAAGAAGCTTGGTCAGAAGAGAAAAAGCAATTTAAGCAAAAGTTCGAGGAGGGAAAAAAAGCTTGGAAGGCAAAGAATGTCGAGGAAGAAATGAGTAGCGCTTTGACGAAGATTCGTCAGCAATATGCTCAAGAAAAGGTTTTAAATTTGCGGAAACTTTTCTTAAGGAAGTAGTAATCTTAAGAAATGTTGCAGGAGGAATTAATAGCCCATTATACGAAGCATATTGCTGCGTTGCAAGCGGTTCAGTCGCCGGTAAGTAATGCCAGCATGGAAAGTAGATCATGGGAGCCTTTTCTGCAACTTTTGGAGCGCCAGAACCCGATCCTAGCGAAAGATTTGCGGCAACAATTCCTCAGCTTGTCACACGAGTGTAAAGAGACGAAAGACAAGTACCGGCACCTGAAAAGCCAAGTACGCGACTACCGGAACCAAGCTACTGGCAAGCTAGCTCGCTATAAAGCCGACCAGCGAGCGTACCAGGCCAAATGCGAAAAAGTGATTGAAAATTTGTTAGCGCGGGTTCAAGCTGCATTGAACACCAAAATTCCTGACAAATTGACGGAAAGCCCTGCCCATTTTTTAGAGCGTTTGGATGTTTTGCAGCAACAGGTCGATACGTATCTTCAACTGCGTTGAAGTGAAAGGAAACTTCTGTATTTTTCTTGGGATAAATCAATCAATGTATAAAGAAAGGGAGAGCAAATATATTTTTTTAGGTAGATATATATTATCTCTTTGATCTCATTTTAAAATTTCAGCATCCTTTTTGTGAAGATTGAAAAGGATAACAGTATAGAATGACTAGAACGCAACACAAATGGAGAATTTTTGCTTCTGGCTCACGTACAATCTTCAAGGGAGGAATCTTGCAAGGGGTATAGGAGTTTACATGCAAAGAGGCGTGGCTTCCATTAGATCTTCCTCTTCCGCCGGACGCAGGGCCACCGTGGCCGAATTGTGGTAACGACCACTCGATACCAAACGAACTGTCGTGATCCCACAACCAATAATCCAACCAGCGTGCTCTGATTTGTTTTGGAATGAAAAGTAATTAATTCTTGGTTACTATTCGTCGTTTTTTTTAATAATTCAACTACTTCTAGTTTTAATGCGAATGAAAGCTACGAAGATGCATCGAAAGTTATATGATAGCCTTTGAGTCTATCTAATTTGGTTCACATATTAAAGACTCGGGAATGGAAAGGATTACTGATAAATGTTAAGTACTTGGGGCAGGAGCTGTGCCGCAAATGGCGTCCTCGGTGAGCATCTTGGACGTATCCAATCCTAAAGAACCTCCGATAGCCAAGTAATCGCCGTTGCCATGTTCGTCACACTGTAATTAATTAACGCTAATTAATCCCGTTCCTTCAATCCGCTTCCAGTTAAAATACAAAAAGCTTACGCGATGCTTGAGGGCAGAAGGTGCCCAGGGGGCATGGGGATTAGCTCCTCCTACTTGCACATTCTGCAATTCCACTACCGCCGGGTACAAGGCCGTCACGCTGCAATTAACTGCCTTACCCTGGTTACTGAGAGTGTAAACATCAGCCGTGCCTTCCACCAAAATGTTGCAAGCTAGAAAGACCGAACAACAATGAAATTTCCGAAATGTTCACTCCTTCAAGCTTTTCAAGTATATGAGCAACATGAAACACATTACGTTTGGGATTGCGAACGTATCGGACGTGCAAAGTAAAGCCTTGGACGGGTTCGGGGACTTTGTACTGGACCAACGCAGCATTTTGCGAAGAAATGAAATGACGTTGCAAAGCGCGCTCGCCAGGGGCGGGACAAGCGCTGACCACGCGGGAATCCAAAGGCAGAGCGTGGTCTTCCGGCGACGGGAAATATTCACCATTCAGTTCCCAGCCATCCACAATCTGTACGTGACAGAAATCTCAGACATTGTTATATCATACTTTTTCTTATGAATTCTGTCACGCATTTTACTATACAAGACAAGAAAAGAGTGCTAACCGCCATGGATCCTAAATGGCAGTCAATGTCCAAAGCTTCGATGCGGATTTCGACTTGTCGCTCCGGATCGGTGATGAAATAAAGCCCACACGTCAAGCCCATATCGCCTGTCGATTTGTAATGGAAACTTCCTTCTTTTGACGTGACCACCAAGCAATCTTTTGTGGGACACAATAGTAAATGAATGAAAGAAATGCCCTTTCGAAATATCTGTAGTTTTGTATCGGTTACCATCCACGTAGTGAACGGCTTCTCGTCTCTGTCGGTGAGGAATTTGTCCCTACAAAAGCACACAATACAGAGTGAGATATTAGAAAGCTAAAATGGAGAAAGACAAACAGTAAGAATCTTTTAGGTATCTGTGGATTAAGATAGGGAAACTAGTGGAATTTATCTCCACGTAGAAGGAAAGTGCAAAAAGCGACAGTCGTTTATCTTTCTTCTCCCTTGTGGACCCGTATATTACGGCTACCACTCGCTGTGGGGGGTGACATAGAATTATGAATGGAAATGTCATACAGAGACCCAGTTTATGAGCCTGGGAAAGGAGTACGGGAAAGGGAAGGCATAAATGGGGCCAAAAATGGTGCGAAAAGTAAAGCAATCTTCAGGAGAGGACAGGTCCTTTTGTTGTAAGGCGAAATACCTCTGCTGGCGTCAGATATTTTTCTGCTGCCAGAAGATAATAGCGCCAGTAGGCAAACAAGTTTGCGTGAGAGGAGCAGATGAACTTACCTGGAGAGCTACAGGTGAAGCGAAAGCCATGGAACAACACCACAAGGCGATTACTGCCGCGGAAACCTGGATTACTAGCATCTGCAGTCATAATGCAAAACAAAAAATGACATTAGAATGGAAGTCTAGGAAGTAATTGAGGACTCCGGTGTAACGAAGGAACCAATCTTAAATTGAGTGACGTGCTTGAACGCCATGTCAGGCATCAAAGAACAGAATCGGAACGCAGAAAGTAATTTCCGTTCGGGGGCAAAAATTTGTTTCGACGGTAAACAATTCTTTCAGTATCTGCATCAAGCTGCTTGCCACGCAGTGATGGCTTTCATACAGGCATTACTATGTAGAAAGTGATCATGCTTATCGGTAGATATATTTTCTTGGTGAATACTATTTCTACTGAAAGTAATTTACGATTGAGAGACTCAACAAGCGAAGGAAATTAATTTTCCACTTAAGAATTTTTCAGCTATTTACCAAACAAATTTTTGTTTAAAAGTTCAACAATTAAACTTGAGGAACTTCCGGGCTTTGGAAAACTAACTTCCGGAATAATGTAAGAAAGAATGGTAAGAAGATTAACTAGAGACTTCTAAATTTTCGAGAAAAGCAGAATCCTAGAATGCACTCCAATCTATTTATCTTTCTACAATGAGAAAGATCGACGTTCTTACGCTTCTCACTGAACATAGAAAAGCTTCTATTAGAAGAAGAATACAAACGAATGGTTTACAAGACTCGGTAGTACTGAACTTTGCTCTTTGCCTGTATGTACCGATAAAAGAATCAGAAATAAATTAACTCCGCCAGCGCGCCGTCCTCTAATTAACCACAAATTGGACGGCAATTGAGTTTGGCCCCGAGGGGCTTAATTTTTCTCTTGTCAGTCTACAACCTTACTGAGCGCGCTTTTCAACACATAGGAGGTCTACAAAGTAATTCACTTACCGTATTAGGGGATGTGAAAGGGACAACGAACGTTGTAATTAGATCTGTATAAAGGTCAAGAGGAGGAAAAATACACTTGTTGCTGCACTGGTCGTGTTTCGGGGATTTTTCGACTCAGTTGACTTTTCGGAAGTGGTTCGCTGAAGTTCGACTGTGTTCTGGTTTTCCCTTTCAAAATTGCTGCCTTTATAAGGGAGTGCCGATATCCTAGAAGTCAGATGCGCAGGCCTTTCTGCTTCTGGACGCTACAAGTCCCACCCTCACCCAAAATCAAACCTCGTTTTCTTTACTGGGGGGGGGGGGGTGAGAAAAAGACTTTTTTCTATCAGTGTCCTATATAGGCTAATTGCTTGACTCAGAGTCAATATTTGTGTCCTTGGCTTTTCGGGGAGTTTGATGCTGTGTGAATATGTATCTCTTGGATGCTCTTTGAGTTCGGGCTCCGCCCCCTGTCGCAATTGCTACCCTTGTTAGCGATAGGAAATGTGACACTAACATAAAGTAGCTCTCGGAATATCTTGACACGATTCTACCATTAGAATAGATGCATTTTGCAGGCGGTTTTCCTTCCGGCTTTTTAAAATGGTACTAACTCGCTTTTTCCCTAGACAGGTCTTTTTTAATCTTCACCCCCCTACCTTGTAAGGGGGTGAAGCAATTCGCATTAAGCAATGGGTGGGTAGTTTTTTCATCGAAATCGTACAATGAAAAGAACGCTTTCCCCCTTAGTGAGCTAGTGCATTTTCATTAACGTTATAAGGAGCAAGCGATGAATGGAAGCCATTGTTTTCGTTAGAATCGAAGAGCTAATTACCTTCATTCTGCGGTAAGCATGCAAAAGCCCCGGGTGATGACATTAACTTGTTTGTATAGGGACAACATCGTTGATGGCAGTCAATATCCTCCTCTTACATCGACTTTTAACTCCCCTCCTAAACTTCCGTACCCTGTCTTATCAGATCCTTAATGGAAAGATAAAGATACTCAGGCAAAATACGGCTGTTGAAAAAAAGGCAACGCTGACGTCACCACAGCTTGCATCACCCAGTCTCATCCCTTGTGTCTATACATTTTTTCTAATATGTACCTTCACAGACAAAAAATGCGTAATAGACCAAATCGTTGTATTGATTAAAATATGCGGGAATTTTTCACATAATATCTACACATTCTAATTAACTCATTCACAAGTGGGAACATGCATCAGCCTGCATTTCGAAAGTGACGGAAGTAGATGGTGCTGTAGCTGCCGGCGTTCTCGAGGGTGGAATTCGCAAAATGGCGAAAGGATCTTCCCCTGGTGGATTGGCATCCGAGGTTTCTTCGGCTTCAAAAGCAGGATTGATGTACGGCATGCTGTACGGCGGAGGGGGCGTGGTGGCATTTGGAGTTGGCAAAATAGCGATCGTAGTATTGTTTTCATTGCTGCTGATTGTATTCCCGTTGTTGTCCTAAAATATTAAAAGACAATCGGTTTAAAAGTAGGAATACACATTTCTGGTTGTATACAAGTTGTTTGTAAGCAGAAAGTAATTTCGGTTTCGTAGAAATAGAGCGAAAAAAAGAGATATTGGCATGCAATATGCAGGGCTTTCCATTGGCTATGCTTCATCAGTTTGCTATTGAAAGGTAGCGACAGCGGATTAGGCCGAGAATCCTACTTTGATGGGAAATGCTGTATGGAAGCAAAAATGTTTCCTTTTTGTTTTTCCTTCGTTTTTATCACAAGGCTTTTCTCGTGGAAACGAAGCTTCTTGGGTTTCTTCCTTCCCATGGAAAATTAATTCTCAATCTTGCGAGCATAAAAAAGATGGCGGACTTGCTTTTTAATTTTCGTATTTGCTGCTTTTAGCTTGTAAATTTTAAAAAATGTGAGCGTCTGTCGCTAAAGGAATTTAATATAGGCCTACTGTTGTTTTCTTTGGGGCTGCGAACCAGAAATAATTGAAAGACATCATCACTTAATTAAGCGTTTGCGATCTTTCTTCAAGATTCTTTTTTCTTTTGGACGTTAACTATTGTATTACCGTATGAGACGGAAGGTCTTGAACAGCTTCATCGTAAGTGGGTGGTTTATCATTGCTGATCGAATAAGGTGGTGGACGGTCCAGTAATAGGCCTTCAACCAGGCGTTGTAGGCTGTCTAAACTTCGGCGAACATTTCGTTGACGAGTGAAAGGCGTTTCGGTACTACTGCGTAACGTCCGCGTACGCATGCTGGAAAGAAATCAGAACGGAAGCAGTTTATTACTACTCAACGAAGGATTGTGAGCCGGTACTTATTACTGAAAAGGAATTGGACGGTACATTGTGGTTAGCAAAGTGAAAGCTATGGGGTTAGTAAGAAAATGGAAATAGAAGGAACAGAGTACCCAGGAAGCTTAGAGAAGAAAAGAAAAGCCAAATAGTGAGCCGAAGTAACTCTGAGGAAGCTGTGCAACTATTTCCTATTGAGTAAATGTCACTTGCTTCTAATCAAGCTCGCAGCAGAAGTTAAAGTGCTACTAAAGATCCCCAGGAGACAGATAGGATTCCGAATAAAGTTTTCTTAAGTGACTACAGCGAGTTGAATTAATTAGGTAACATCCAAAGGAATCTTGCAGCTTTTTCGTAAAAATGTGTGAATGAACGGGTTACATGTGTAGAGGAGGGATGGAACAGTTGACACGTGGGACAAACCGTACAAAAATAATTACTAATGAACTACGGCAGGTTTGGATCTGAAAAAAATTGCACACTTAGTGAATGCGACGAAGCTTTCATGAGGAAATTTTCGTCGAAAAATATTGAACCGTTTTTGAGAAAATAAATAAAAACTGAATTTTTTGGCACTTTTTGTAAGAAACGGGTCCTGATTATTTCGTTGTAGCACTCATAATGTGTATCTAAAAGTAAAATAAAAATTACTTTTATGTAGCTGGCAAGTTGGAGAATAACTCCTCCAAAGGTTTGTTCTAAAATCGCTGTCCTTTTTTTGCACGAGATTTTAAACTCCAAAGGGATATTTAGTACGATTTAGACTCAGCCATTTGCTTTGCCTTTTCTTGTTGTGAATAATAATTTTTACAAAATCGTGAGTTTTCTTGCACTGACTTGAGCTAGGATGATTCCTATATCGAAAGGGAGTATAACTGTTAAGTTTCGTTTAGATATTTCAAGTCTATTATGTATTTTTAAAAAAGGCTACCGATTAGTTTTCTTATGGCAAAACACACGGACAAATCGCACAGCACCCAAGTCCAAATTGTATCCGCGGTATCTTGTTTTGGACAGTCGGAGGAGCCTCCAGTTTTCATGGGTGTTTGGTGTTATTGTTTGTGTTTTTCAAGCGTGCAATACCTCATTTGATAGCCAGGACACCAGGCCATCTAACGATTATAGTTTTAGGCTACAATTTTGTCTCCACGTGAAGTGAAAAATAAACTACAGAAAAGTGTCCACACTGTCCCATCCCTCCTCTACCTTGGTAGATTTACCCGAAAGTTTAGTTGCCTGGAGCTATAAATCAACAAGAAGCTGCTAGAATTTCGGAGGAGGCATTGTTTTGTGTAAGGTAAACGCTATTTACCCAAAATAGAATTTGAAACTTTTAGCAAACTAGCCAATTCTTGTAACACAACTTCAGCAGAAATTACGAGCCGACGTGGAAAGCTTTATTATTTTCTAGGTGTTCATGCAAACCCTAAGAAATAGAGTGCTTTCCATAATTGGTTAGCAAATTAACCCTAACACTTGAGTAAGAATAGCGATTTGCTCCATATAGTGTTTTTTTGCATTTCTTGTAAATTTCAGGGAAGAAATACTTCGGTAGTCTTTTTCATACTTATTTTTCTCTTTAACCGGAATCTCTGAATTATACAATACTAATATTCTGTGCTATTTCTTGTTCGTTATTGTATGTATATTAACGCTTCGTTTTCGGAGAACTTCTTCGCACCCTTTGGGTGAGGAACTGTAAAGTCTAAACCTTACAGAAATTGATTATATTGTATTAACAAATATTTCTGTTATATATTGTATAATCAATTTCGGTAAATCGACAAGGCAACAAGAGCAGCTCGCGCTGTTAAACCCCAAAGAAAAAAATGTGTGAAGGTGTTCAAAGTTCACGTTCTTGATCATAACAAAAGAGAAAAATGAAGAAGAAATATGTAGAATATTTACGTATTGTATAGAATTGCTAGCAGGATGCCAACAGCAATTATAATAGCTGCAACCAACGCAATTTTCACCGCTAGCTCATAATCGGTCGCGTAGTCCCTCACGCATAATCCATTGTCAAACGCGTAATTCTTCCTACATTTACAGACTGACGTGGGACCACATTCGGAAGTTAGGTGTCCAAACCGATCGCAATCTCTATCATCGATACAGCTAACCGAATCAGGTGCTAGGAATGAGATAAAAATAATAATATGAAAAACCGTCAAATTAGGATCAGAATACAATAATCGCTAAGCTAGCCAATGGCGTGCCGTACTTATACAGTCTGTGCATATGTACTCCACAAGCGAAGCATTCCATTGTTTACATAATTGTGCACCACATTCGCATCTCTTATGCCAACAAAATTGATTCTCCTCGCAATCGTCATCATTGTAGCATTCATATGGATCCCGTAAAGCAAGTCGCGGCACAGAATTACCTAGAAATTTGACTCTAAGTAACCTTTGAGTCAAGAGCCTGACGTGGCCAAGTTATGGAAATATTCAAGAGATTGTATTATACTTGACTGTATTCTAGCTTCGTGTTCCAGTAAGACGCAAATATACGAGGAGGAACCGGTATTAACTGCAGAAATCTGGTAGGATTCTAGCCCGCTGAAGGTTAGAACTGCGTGGGCGTTCCGTCGTTCGTCTCTCAAACTGTTGAAGAAATACATACTAGTAATACCTTGCTGGGCAGTAACGGGAGATCTGTCTGGTGAGCAGCAGGCGGAAATAACAAGCTTTGACCGTCGAAACGTAGTCCGTGTCACCCCCCACAGAAGCGTCTTCCTTCACTCTCTTTTTTTAAGAAATATGTGAGACGTCCCTTTTCTTTTTTCCTGTTACTACTCAGCCGTTCTGGTTCCCTGCGTTTGCATGGAAAGCAAATTAACTTACCAAATATTCTCGATGGGTTGAGAACTCTTGGTCTCCACTTGGATGACGTCAAAGAGCGGACCAGTGGCTCCTTGACGTGAATTTGAGCTCTTCGCACAGTGGTAATTTAGCTCAAGCACTAGAAATTCTTCAGCCTGGACCTGCAGCCAACTTTTTCCCGACAAACTGGTTCCGTCTTAAGCAGTAATATACACAAGCACGAAAGCAAGGACGAAAAGAAACAAGTCCTTTAAAATACTTGGAAGCTCTTACATGATCACACGACAGAAAAGAGACACAGGTTACGCATCAAGAAAAAGAAGGACATGTACTTTGTGCTACGTAGTTGTGGATAACGTTTGTTGCACACGATGCTCTCGCTCGCGGAGGATCAACTTTAGCC
This sequence comes from Triops cancriformis, assembly GCA_020615345.1. Taxonomy (NCBI): domain Eukaryota; kingdom Metazoa; phylum Arthropoda; class Branchiopoda; order Notostraca; family Triopsidae; genus Triops; species Triops cancriformis. Next base: position 41,977 of record JAHZNP010000117.1, read on the forward strand.
AACACTGAGATATTAGTCCAAGAGCAACAACAGGCAACAAGGCCCAAATAGACTAACCATAACGTAAAACCCATGTTGGGTAACACATACCGTTCTGCAAGGTACTAAAATTCGCTGACAATAGAGATACTATACCCACAAAAGGAAACTCGGACTTATATCATTGCGATAGTGTGGGCCCAGGATAAGATAACGAAGGGAAGTTGACGTTAACGGAATGAAGTTTAGCTTGGGGCCGGGAACGGGGAAAAAAGGAGGGGTTTGAGTTCGTTCAAAGGCCAGAAAACAACGCACCACTTAAAGCTTTAAAGAAGTGTATTTATTTTTCATTATAATGCGATTTTTATACAATTAACACACAGATCATAACAACATAAGGCAGGATGAAGCTCGCTTCACATGATAATGGCAATCTAGGCCTTCTATGGTAGATGCAAGTGTCAATGCACTTCGAAGTTTAACAGCAAAGTCGTTCGAACAGCGGAGAATAAAACTTGGCCGAGTAGATCCGCTGGCAGGATTGTATTTGAGAATATCCATCTGTTGGGCGGCGCCAAACTAAGGCAAAATAATTACTTAGGACGTCTTTTTGGGAAAGACAATCCGCTTTACTTCGCCAAAAAGTTTTTTGACTGCTGCAAGGATATTTGCTTTAAGAACCGCAGCCGTCAGTTGTTGTACACCTTGTGGGATTTTACCGGAATTTGAAGGGTTCACGTCTCTAAATCACAAAAACCAATTAGATAACTAGTGTAAGAATTCATAATGAAAGTACGGTACATCTCTACGCGAAAGTAGTAGTTTTTCGACGGAAAAGTTCGTAAATTTATAGTCGTACTATTCTGAATACACGCGCCCATGTTTTCGTAAACAAGTTATTGTATTAAGCTTTAAAATCGATATTGAATAGTTAAATTGCGATTACTAGTAAGTTCGCAATCGATTCCGGTTTTCGATAATGAGATTTCACATTCACGATAAAAATAAAGAAAACGTGATTTTGCCGCTGATTTATGGCAAATTTATTTTTATTTATCTAGTTTCCCGGGAAACCTAGCATTAAAACATTATGTTTAAGGCAGTACAGTTTTCTACCACCTTAGTGAAAAATGTGTTCCTCACGGGCAATGCCGAACAAGTTAGGGTACGTAAGAAATGTGGAACTCAAATAAACAATTTGACGAATTCTTTCAGGTTTCTTTACAATTACATGTGTATTTCGTCGAAGACAACTTCCGCACACAACGTGTAATCTGTAGAAAAAGGAAAATAATAACCTCCGTTGTTTTAGTCTGTTATGATTTTGAAACGCAAATGGCCGATACTCCTAAACAAGAAAGAGAAGCGTCCCCATATTCTTAAAACCAAAAGCTTCGTCTATGACCTAGTAGAAGATACGGACCAGCGTAAACACGAGGAAATTAGAGTCGTCTTAACCTCTTACGTCGAAGGTAACAGTAATATCTTCACAACTCTAAAACGTATACTTTTTCGGACTGCAGCCTGATATTTTCTTGGTTTCAATAGGATTGGGGCTCAGAGGAGATGTTGTGTCCGTTCGCCCCCATTACGCTCGTGTAGGCCTGTTATTACCCGGCCTAGCCCAATATGCCACTCCTGAAAACATTGCCAAGTACAAAACCGACAACTCGGCCAGTCAAGCAACGCACAGCTCACCTTTAGCAGAAAAAGTATTTCCTAACGCATCAGTAACAGTGTTGTGTAATTATTACAAGTAATGGTAATTTGTAATGCCAATTACTTTTCTTAAAGCAACTGTAATGTACTCGTTACATTTTTCGCTCAGTTGAAATGTAATGTAATGTACTCATTACATTTTACTTAATCGAAAATTGTAATGTAATTTACTAGTAAATTTAAAAAGGCCAAAAAACGTTACAATTACAATTACTTTGGTCTCTTAGAGGAAAAGTAGAAAACCTGTAAAGAAAGGGGGAAGGGAAGAAGTTGTGCTTTGGATCTTCGCTGCTTTAGATCGACTAAATGGTGTTGTGAAGGGAGGGGGGTGGGGGGGAGTGACGGGTGGGCCAAGAAAATTTTTTTGCAGTTAGTGAGCTACGGAAAGGCAAACCTTACCGTTGACCTCTGTTTCAGCTGCGTTATTCTTTCTTTACCCGTTTCTTCGCGTAGGGAAGGGGAGACAGTTTTGTTAGGGGTTGAAGAAAAGAATACGCAAAACTTAGTATTTTCGGATGTCTTACCCAAACCAGACGTGTGTTGGCAACAAGTAACATTGTGAACGAAAGGTATAAGCGTTAAAGTTTAGTTAAAAATTTAGAAAATTGGAATAGTTTTCAACGTTAAAAAACACATTTTTACCGAAAGTAATGGCAAAGTAATGCATTACTTTACAAATGTAATTGTAATATGACGATTATTTTCGTTATTCAAGTGTAATTGAAATGTAATAGTAAACTTTATATAAAAAGTAATTGTAATGTAATAATATTCATTTTTTGAAAAATTACACAACACTGATCAGTAACTTTTGTCTTTAATGGAGTTTACATTCTTAGACCATTCGAGATCTCCGTCACCAAATTCTCACCGTCATTGTCAATATTGAAAACCCTTGGACCCTCGAGAAATGGCACGTTCGGTCCGCATTTCGCCGAGCCGGATTCTGGGTTCCGGATCACGCCCTGGTTTTACCCGAAAAACCCATTTCCGGTCCTAATTTGGATATTGAAGGCAAGGAGTTCCTTGTAAGAGTGACGGTAAGTTTATTCTAGTGCTATCATTATTTAAGTCACTCGGGGTGGATATTATTATTACTGACTGTATTAATTTTGTATCATTTTTAACCGTAGATTAACAATACGGAAAGTACGCCCGTTAGGTGCAGAATTCATCATTGGAGCACTGAGTTGAAAAATAAGTTACCTTACCTTCCTGGGCACTGGCTGCTTCCAGCCGAACCACTTTTCGCCGAGCAAGCCGAAATAATTCAGTCTCTGCCTCGGCCTTTAAACCTGGTACCGGCCACAAAATAGTTTCTGTTCCATAAAGAAAGAAAAGCTGTTCTAAATTTCACTTTGTAGTTTGTATTGTCATAATTTCTTGGTCCTCTAAGGCCCTATTGCACTGTAAAATGACTCCATTGTTTATTTTACATGCATTTAGGATAAATACAGTGGATGTAAGAGAGTGATATAGAGATGTACATTAGAGGAGAATCAGGTTTCTGAAGTTTCTACGACATGAAAATGAGAATCTGACTGATATTTAGAATACTCTGGTGAGGATAATGCTTCCTTGGCTGTAGCAATGTCATTCTGAATGGCAGTAATTAGCGCGTCTGTGAGAAAACGAGATCTTAAGAAGTTTTTTAAAAAACGATATTTCGACATTTACCTAATGAATCGTATGACTGTTCCGGGCGAATATATCCCAAGATGATAACTTTAAGCACCGAACCATAGAAATTCTCAGGGAATGTATAGATAATATGAGTTTCCTGCACAACAAATCGCTCGTGTTAGTACAAGTGGTCTGATAAACGTGGTCCATGCATTACCATTACCATAGACTTTTTAATATTTTTATAAAACGGATTCCAACCCACACTCATAACCATTTTATGCACTGGGCCATTATCTACACTCGCAAAACCAAAGTAAATGCCCGTGTCGATTTCTTTGGGTAATTTCTCCACGACATCATCAGAAAAGTTGGCTAAATACACAGAGAAATAATTTGAAAACTGCTGATTAATCAGTTGTTTATATAATACTTACCAGTTGGTATGCCCAATTCTTTACTCCCTCGACCAAAACCTTTCACCACTTTCCCGCTAACAAAAAAAGGCAAACCTGCACGGAATTGAGTCATTATATATCACACTATTAAATAAATATATTTTATCTCTGAAATGATTAATCGTAATCTCGGCTTAATTAAAGTGCCACGATGCCAAGTTACATATGGTAATACGATTTCTGCATTTACAATCAAACAATAACATGCTATAATAAAACTGGCAGAAAGCTTAGTAGCTTTTATCAGCATTAAAATCTGAAAATTAATTCCACAGTTAGTTCCGGAATTTTGGGGGAATTTCCTCTACAGCGTTGCATGTCTGTGCACGTAAAGCTAATATCACAATTTTGCAACCATGCATTCATCGAAAGGGCGAGAGTAAGTACAGACATTCTGGCTCATCATTCTGTAAGTCTTGACTATTAGTAGCTTATCCCCATCATACATTAACTATCACTATCCACTATGGTACTATGTAACTAACATTGTCAGCCCTAGTAAACCATATCAATACTGTTACTGTAAGTCAACTACTATAGTGCCGTTCTTATACAGTGTGTCATTAATCATAATTATCTTTTGCAGCTTTTCTAACAGATTTAATAATGACGGAAACAGCAAAAGATGTAGTGGTGGCTTCGCCGGCCGCTAGTTGGAAAGATTACGAAGAAGAATCTCAGTCTTCACGTTTGACACGTAAATCCAAAGAAGCACCTTTCATGCCTATCGGTATAACCAGTTAAACCTTAAAAGTATGATCAGAGGCTCATGTTTTCCATTTTATCTTGCCCCGTAGGGTTGGCTGGTTTGACAGGAGCTGTCTTGTACGGCATTTACAAATATCGGACCCGTGGATCTATGTCGACATCCGTTTATCTGATGCAATTGCGAGTAGCCGCACAAGGAATGGTGGTTTTGGCCTTAACGGGTGGAGTGGCTTATTCCTTATTCAGTGATTTTACTGCAAAAAAGCCCGATACGGCTTCCAAAGAATAGTAAATTCGAACCCTTTTTAAGTTATATTGGCATTGTCATAGCATTGGTCTCTCGATTATGTAATCTAGATTGCGAAGAAAGATGTAAAAATACAGTTTAACTCCGTTGTATGAGAAACGTTACTTTCTGCACGTAAGCCTTTTCTAGCTTCTTTCCCATAACCTTTCCAAGGTTACATGGTACCCGTACATTGCTTTAGTAGAACTCTTTGTTGAAAAGTGGTCGTGACCCCCTTGCGTGTTCTAACTTTTTTTCGAAACAACAATGTTCTTCGCAAAAGAGTGCATATTTTTTTGGGCAAAATTCAAATTTTCCGCCTCAGCACGTTTACCTCCCACCCGCGCCACCAGTTGTTGTCCTCCATCAAAGATGGCGCCGGAAGCTTTGGAAAGCCGATTTTCCTACCAGGTAAATATAGTCAAAATTTAGTTAAAGTTCCTGATTTTTTTCTGTGATTTCTGAATTTAAACTAAACTTCACTTAGTATTCAATCACATGAATGATTCTGATTTATGAAATCTGTTGAGTTACATCGGTGAATGTTCCTAATTCTTAACGGCTATTTTTGGCTTGCAGTTTGAAGCTCTTTGGCCGGAACCTAACTAATATTGCGTTTTTTATTATCTGGTTTTCCCCCGTTTGGTTACATAACCTATCCTTCTGTGCGTTTTGATTACGTTTACTTGTGCGTTTGGTTTGGACCCCCCCAAATTTTGTACGTATTGCGAACTGCCTGCCTTCCGGCTGTCCCACAAATCATCCCTGATTATTTGCACTTTTACGATATGATTTGCCCTTCAAAAGCCCTTAGCTTTCATCACCAGTCTGTTACCCACTGCCCAGTGCCAAGGTTCCGAGGTAATATTCACAAAAGTTGCGTTTTCGAGTCGTAAAACTTGACGATCCAAGTGATTACGCAAGTGGCCCTGATTTCGCTAACTTGTTCCATTACCTATCTAGGCTGTGAGTTACGTTAAGCGTGCCAATACTGAAAAGCTTCGCGCCATCTTTGACAAAGTAATTTGATATTCGTTTTCCTGTTTGATACGTCTAATTGTGTTTTGATTAGTATGCCACCGTGGACAAAGAGGGAGAGAAGTATTTAACTTCTGCAGATTTCATTAGGAATTATTTGGGACTTTTTCCTGGTGAGAATTACGACCCAAAAACCGTTACACTCTTCGCTGGAATCGTGGATACCAGCAAAGATGGGTAAATTTTCGTTTAAATAAAAGAAAATTCCGTTTTCGTTTCATTTTCATTTTTTGTTGTTGAGAATTTGGCGTCTCTCTCTTAGATTCCCTGTATAGCTTGATATATACACTCACGAATTAAATTACTGTTTTTTTCTTTATATTTTTAGAGAATATTGTTGTTAAATGTCATGAAGTTAAACCATACTTCTTAACTTTTTTTAAGATACATAATTTTACGAGTTTGGATGACATTGGTATAGAAAGACGGATTGGAATGACTTAAAACTTCTTCTGTTTGAAGGCTCATTTCGTTCCCGGAGTTCCAAGCGTTCGAAGGATTGTTATGCATGCCCGACGCGTTGTATCAAACCGCTTTTCAGCTGTTTGATACCCAAGGCACGGGGATGATAACGTTCGAGGAATTTGCGTCCGTAATCAAGCAAACGATACTCCATCAACGAATCCCCTTCGACCTTGACAGTGAATTTATTAAGCTTTATTTCGGCAAGGAGAAGAAACGCGTCATTACGTACGCTGAGTTCAGCCAATTCATTCACGTTAGTTCCTCAATACGTGTGCTAATTATTTTCACTAATCTGAGGCTTGTAGGACTTCCATGAAGAATACGCGAAAACGGCATTTAAGGCTTTCGATCCGAAAGGCAGCGGGTTCATCACCGCCTTGGATTTTAACGACATTTTAGTAGCTATTAAGAGCCATTTGCTAACGTCAGATGTGAAAGCCAACCTAGTGGCTGTAAGTCAAGCATTTTTCTTCTTCATGTCGCCTAATTTTTTATATTCTATATTTTTATTATAGAATTATCCAACATATAGTAGGTGTGTTCATTTTGTTTGCATTTAAACTAACTTTTATTTAATTTCGTTAGTTTTTTTTCTTTTTTATTAATTCAAAATTCTAGTAGATCTACTTTTCTTATTTTGACATGGGAAGCATCTAATTTGCTACTTTTCCACTTAGGCGGCGAGAGGCGGAACTGGTGCAAGCAGCAAAGTGTCTTACGCCTATTTCGTGGCCTTTATTTCTTTGTTGAACAATATGGAACTCGTGAAGAAGATTTATTTGCACGCCACGCACAACTCTTTCACCCAAGAAGTTACGAAAGGTAGGGACAAAAACTCGCAATTCATATAAAACGACGTTCTTCGACCGATGTGGTACCTTTTCAGAGGAGTTCTTACAAGCCGCCCAAACTCTATCACAATTGACACCCTTGGAGGTGGATATCTTGTTTTTGTTGTGCGATTTGCTTCACCAAACGGGGTAAAAAGTCTTGAAGAGTTCGTGAGTTCTTGAAGGAAATAAGGTTTGAAACATCTTTCCTGTTCTTAGGCGTATTGTGTATGCGGATCTGCAAGCCATTGCCCCTGAGCAATACATGAAGCAAATTACGCGACGTTTCGCCCAAGTAAAAGCCGTTTCCAGCCCGGAAGAGCGTGGGATTATGATTCAGTTCCTGGAAAGCGCGTACAGGTTCGCGCTAGGTTCCCTTGCCGGAGGTATAAGGCCGATTATTTTTAACATAATTTAAAGGAATGCTTTGCGGCTATTAAAGAAATAAACTTATGTAAAGTCAAAAGCTTTGAAACTTTTCTTGAATATGTATAGTTTGTATGTTAACGTTCCTGTTACTTTGTGTTAGGACTTCGTGGTAGTAAAGACGAACTGCAATTGTTTGCGAATCCTATTAGTTTTCTTATGCATAATGAATTCTTTCTGTCTCTTTCGGTTAATCATTGCATATAATTGATTTCAGTATTTATAGGTTAAATTTAGAGCTCATTTGTTTCCATTGTAATGAAAGTTTTGAACCTTAGCGTTTAAAAGTAGAACGTTGATGAGGATTCTGTCATTTTTTATTAAAGTTCAAATTTTGTTTGCTGTTCGTCTCAATGATCTACTGTTTACTTGTCTCTCCTCCCTGATTTACTTTTAAAATTCTTATTTTGTCGTTTAGAATCTAGCTTGGTTTATTGCGTTTACATTTTTTGCTGTTATTATTGTTCTTACTTACTATAATTGTTTTTGTTATATAGCTGTGGGAGCTACAGCAGTGTACCCGATCGATTTGGTCAAAACCCGAATGCAGAATCAACGTTCAGGATCATACATTGGGGAGTTGATGTACCGGAATTCGTGGGATTGTTGCAAGAAAGTCATTCGTCATGAAGGCTTCGTAGGATTATACCGTGGTTTGATCCCGCAGCTTATCGGCGTAGCGCCTGAGAAAGCCATTAAACTGACCGTGAGTCGAATTTATCGTCTGTCCCCATCCTCTCTTTACTTAAAAAATATATATATTTTATTATTTTTTTATATGTGTATGCTAGTGTTAACAGCAAAATTTCCTCTGCACTTTTTAGATGAACGACTTGATGAGAGATAAATTCACGGATTCGAAGGGAAACATTCCCCGGTACGGAGAGGTTATTGCCGGAGGCTGCGTATGTCTCGAATATTACAGACTTCTAGTCGTTTACTAACAGATATCCCTCTTTTTTTCTAGGCGGGTGCTAGTCAGGTAAACTGCGTTTTCTACGTCATTGTTGCGTCTGAGTCCATACTTTGCACAAGCCAACGAAAAGCAAAACATTTTTATAAACAGATTTTTCTTTCATAATGTTTCTATTCCTAAGTATCTCTCGCGAGATTAAAATGTCGCATTCCCTCTGCTCTTAAAAGTACTAAACGTCAACTGGTGAAAAAGTTGGTTGTGTCATTTGGAATTCGATAGATGACCAAACAATACGGCCTTTTGTGACTTCCGTTAATTGTCTATTTTTTCTCATTTATCGTCACCTTGAAGGTCGTCTTCACCAATGTCATAGAGGTAAAAAAACCGTACAGCTTTTGTTTAAATTTGGAATATATTCATAAATACGATGTTAAACTAGGTTATCAAAATCCGCTTGCAAGTTGCGGGCGAGATTGCATCCACGGCCAAGATATCAGCGATTCAGATCATTAAGGAACTCGGTCTGCGCGGTTTATATAAAGTAAACTAAAATTTATCCCCTACTAAATTGAAAGTTGCGTTATTATTGAAATCAGGGCGCGAGTGCCTGTTTCCTGCGTGATATTCCGTTCAGCGCCATCTATTTCCCAGCCTACGCACACACGAAAGCTCGTTTAGCGGATAAAAATGGTTACAACAGCCCGTTGTCGCTCATGCTGGCTGGTGCGATTGCTGGTATTCCGGCTGCTTCCTTAGTGACGCCTGCCGACGTCATCAAAACTCGCCTGCAAGTCGTGGCCCGCAAAGGCCAAACGACTTACGACGGAATTATCGATGCAGCGCGCAAGATTTACAGAGAAGAAGGCGGGAAAGCCTTTTGGAAAGGAACTGCCGGTAATTTTTCAAAATAAATTAATAATAATAAAAAATAAACAGAAAGGTGTGTATTTAACGTAATCTGTTTACAGCTCGTGTGTTCCGTTCTTCGCCTCAGTTTGGTGTGACGTTGGTGACGTACGAGTTGCTCCAGCGTTTTATTTACGTAGATTTTGGCGGACACCGTCCTGTGGGATCTGAAGCTAAATCAGGCGTGCCCAAATTAAATTTGGACGACACGATAACCAATCCGGATCTGATCGGTGGCTACCAATTGGCCCAACCCATTTTCCGCGGCGTAGAAAGCAAATTTGGCCTCGTTTTGCCCAAATTCAGATCTACGGCTTAAAAGAGAGAAAACACTACCATTTTGGACCTGAAACGGGTGGGTGTGGCTCACAGGAGAACGATGTGTGAAACGCATATTTCAACCTTGTCCAACTCCTTAGTTTTTCCTTAGGCGCCGTGTTGGGAAGAAATGTTTGGGGTTAAGGAATTGAAAAAAATTGTAGCAATCATGGTGAAAGTTGAAAGAGAGGAGAAAAATGGTGTTTGGGGTATAAAACGCTAGGGAGGTGATGGGGAAGCAGATGTCGCGCGCAAACGGGATTTTAGTCTCGTTTTAAAAACGTAGTCGAAAATTATAGGAACCCTTTTTTGGCTTGCAAGATCTTAAAAAAAAGTTGTTAACGAAACATAAGATTTGAAAAGGACACCGGACAGTGCAGGCGTTGTTTTCTTTGTTGTATCGATCAGTACATGAGGTAGTTTGAAAAAGTTTCTTTTTTTAGAGTTGTGTAGCAATATTTGAAATTACTACAAAGGAGGAAAGAATACATTGCTGTAATAAGAATTATTTTTTAAATATTATTTCGCCAAAAGTGTAGGATTGCCAATGAATAACAACAGTCAGCGCTCCTTATCCGCGGGGGATGCGTTCCACGGCAATTCCGCGATTTAGAATGGATATTTAGTAGACGTTACGTCTACTAGAGCATCCCGCGAATAGTGAATTCAGCCGTGATAAGAAACTGTGGCCCCAAACTTTCGCCTACGAATAGTGAATCCGCAAATACGGGACCCACGAATAAGTGGCTTTGACCGTAATTTGCTAGTTAGTATTGACACATGGTACGGATTTCTCCCAATGTGCATCGATACTTATAATTTTAGTCAAAACGAGCGTACCGATAATACTCAGTTACAAGAATTGTGTGCTTGTTATGCTTCATATACATGTATGCAAGGGGGGTGCTAGATTAGCATGCAAATTAGCGGATTAGTAGGAGTACTTGACAGATTTTAACTTTTGCGTGGCAGATTTTATTGTTAAAACTTTGACTGCGATCCCCAGAGGGGGCATTGCCATCGAGTACTAAGAAAAATCGCTAGTTTTAAACATTTTTAATCCTCAGTATCCCGATAATGACAAACGAAAAGGAATACTAAGTCCCGTTATTAAAATTAAAATAGAGCAAATTTGTTTTTATTTAGCAGCAGAAAATTGCTTTCTTGTCTCATGAATGTGCGACTTGAACGGACGATTCAGAAAAGAGCGCGTATTTTAAACGAAAGGCTTTTATATCGACCCCTAATGCTATCTGCATGTGTTATATGTAGTAATCGTACTGTACGAATGCGAAAGCAACAAACATTTACGAGAAAGTTAATCCAGTCTCGAACAGATTAAAGGGTTCAGTGCCAATTAAGGCAATGTAGCAAAGTATTACGTGACGTCATGGGTCCCAAAATGGCGCGCAACCTGTAGTAGTTGTTTTGGTGCGCTCAGTGTTTGCCAGGGTAAATATTAATTAGTGGTACAAAAAATGAACCGAATTTAATCCCTTAAAGTGATAATTAATAATGCTGACGCAAAGCCTCTCTTCTGAGTCAGACACTACATTTAGCAAGAGGAAATGGAAGAAGAGCCACAAGAAGAACTGCAACTGTTCCATAGCACAGTGCGGGAATACATTGTAAGTCTTTTTTTGTCCTTCCGTTTACTTCCTTAGGTTCTTATGGTACACCTTCGTTCTATTCTGAAAGATGTGTGGACCTTAATATTTCTTTGTTCTAATTACAGATTTTCCTACTCCTGTTCCTAGGATTGTATGTTTCCAGCTATGCCATCGTTAGTCATCTCCGGAGAAGGGAACGAGAAGACGACTTTGCGGAAGATGCTGAAGAGATTACCGTTCACAGAATAAGGTTGAGTCATAAATCAGCCTCGTAAACCGAAATTAATCCAGAATATTCTCTTTTCTTTTAGTATTTGGCTGTGTACCTTTTCACTTGCCATTTCGTTAGGCGCAGTCTTACTGCTGCCCATCTCTATAGTCAGCAATGAGATCCTTTTGCTCTATCCAACGAGTTACTACGTACAATGGCTCAATTCTTCACTAATTCATGGTAAAGAAAAGTCTTAATTGAACTCTCCAAACACTTGACTCCATAATCTTATTGTTTTTCAAAACGCAGGCTTATGGAATTACGTGTTTTTGTTCTCAAACTTATCTGTGTTCATCCTCCTTCCTTTTGCATATCTCTTTACTGAGTCAGAAGGTTTCATCGGCCATAAGAAGGTAATACCTCAGAGACATTGCCTTGTGTTGAATATGTTTCTCACATAATCTAATTAGGGAATTATGGCCCGCGTGTATGAGACTTTTGTAGTCCTCCTGCTCTTGTCGCTGGTCGTCTTGGGCTTAGTCCTGATCTTGTGCGCAGTCCTAGATAGAGATCGATCAACCGTCGATGTTCTTCTCAGTAAACTTCGTTTTTTTAAACACTATTCTAAAGGCGAAACTTTCATACTTTTCTCTCGTTTGGTTAGATGTATGGGATTTTTACCTTCCCTTTCTGTATTCATGTGTCTCTTTCCTTGGCGTACTCCTCCTCCTTCGTAAGTATTAGTCGAAGTATTTTCTAGACATTTCGCGCTCACGTACTGTATTTATTTTATTTTGTGTTAATTATTAATATTTGCTCTTATTTATTTGGCTTATTGATTATTATTATAATTATTATTATAATTTTTTTTAGTGTGTACGCCGTTAGGATTTGGAAGATTGTTTACAGTACTGGGGCAGTTATTGGTTAAGCCCCATTTCTTGCGCGACGTCAACGAAGAGTTCCAAGCTGCGTTTTTGGAGGAAAATTATCTTCGGCTGCGTTTAAAGCAAGCAGCCCGCGAGAGCCTAGGGTCGATGGCCGAGCTACAAGGGGCGCTGAGTGCGGCCGAAGCGCGTAGAAAGCAGCTGGACGTAGAAAGACATACTTCAGCTTTTCAGCGCAACGTTTTTTATCCGCTGGCCATCGTAAGCTTGCTGTTCCTGACGGGCGTGGCCTTGTTAATGGTCCTCAATAACACGCTCCAGCTCTTGGTTGGCATTAAAGCGCTGCCTATTTCCACCCAGGTCTGTACAGGAAAACCGTAGCAAGAGAAAAAAAGAAAATTTTCTTTGAACAAGACAAATAACTTTTCCTTTTATCCGTTGCTCATCTTTTAAAATTTATTTCTTTGCCTTTACTGCGCTAAAAAAAGTATGTGTAACCTTTAGAAAAGTTCTTCCTCGTCTCTGAAAGTTTCAAGAACAGCTTTTTTATGGTTTGTTAAATATTGTAAGGTTCTGCGTTCAGAGCGCTTCCTTATTCATGTACGCCTAACTTGATTTACAGCCAGAAGAAAGGAGGCTCTCTTTTTAGTTGTTTCGGGGGAGAAATGCATCGGAAAAGTGACTTAAAGAATTGAAGCAGAAAGTAGAAAACAATTAGTTTGTCGGTGCTTTTATTATCCAATTCTTTTGTTTAGTCACCGTACCTTGGCTTTCAAATCTTGGCCTTACCGTTTTTCGGTTCCCGTAATTTTTTTTTCTTGGGAACGAGAAATGAACAGGAAAAGCCGAACGCATTAACTGGGATTCAAAAGTCTGAGAAAAATCCCCAGAAAAGAAATCCCCCAATTTATTGATGGCTTCAATGATTCCATTTCTACCCTACAGATTTTCCAAGTCGCGTACAAAATTGATGCCGTTTCTCTAACCTTGGCTTCCAGAAACTTACGCTTTTTCAAATGAACGCATCCCACAACAGCAGTCACAAGCTTAATAAAGAAAATATTTGTAATTTACCTACTTTTTTCGGCTAGTGAGAGATTGATAATCCAAGTCGTTAAAACCAGATAGTAATGCAAAAGTAACGCAACCGAATTTATAGTTTACTTCAAAATTTAGGTATGAGCCTAGACTTACGATCGTAGTGTAACAATTGCCAAACTTATGAGAAACTAAGTAGTTTTTCTAATTAGGAACAATTTTCGCTGGGTCTGACCTCTTTGTCAGCTTTGGGACCGGTAGGCGCGGCCTTGGAAGTTGTTCTCATTGCTTATTTGGCTGCTGCCTCTACGGTGGGTCTCTGTACGCTGCCTTTACTGGGGCCTTTGAAACCCCGCCCCCATGACACGCCCCTTACTCATCTCATCCTTAACTGCGGCTTAGTTTTGGTTCTAAGCTCAGCTTTGCCCCTGCTCGCTCGCACCTTAGGTACGTCAAGTTAACACATTTCTTTGTTATAACCAATCTGGAGTGCATTACACTTTCATTTCGGATTTTCGTCATTACAAAAAATAAAAAATGTGTATATTTTTCCATTAGGATTGGGAATTCTTGGTAAAATAATTTATTGTAAAACTGTTTTATTTATTATTCCGATTAATTTCTTTGTTTATTTGTATCGTTTGGCAGGTATCACCAATTTTGATTTACTTGGAGAATACGGACGGTTAGAATGGTTGGGAAAGTTTTACATCGTCTTCGCGTACAATATCGCCTTCGCAGTACTGGCCACGCTCTGTTTAGCCAACCGAGTGACCAGTCCAGTCCGGAGAGAGTTGTATCGGCGTTTACAGTCACTACTCAGCAGGGATGAACTCCCGGGGGGTGGAGCTAACCTTAACGCGTCTTTCTCCTCTACGTCAAGCCCCACCTCTCACCACGCCCCTTCCTCACTTGCCAAAGACAAAGAAGAGTAATTTTTTTTTCAAAGGTGAGTCAAACATTGGGCTGAAACGGGACGACTTACCTACTCACAAAAAATATCAATCTTGAAAAAATGCGTAAAGAATACATATGTTTGGTTCAGTATTGAACGTAAATGTGATGAAATACTCCACCTAAGGTCAGAACTTCTCGTTGGCAACATGCTGAACAAAAAATGCAACCTTGAAAGTCGTGAATGTGTGTGCGTATTTCCTTGCAATAAAACTGATCGAAAAATATGACGAAAAACTGCGAAAAATTAAAGAAAGGCTTCATTTCACTTGCGTGTAAGTTTCTAAAGGAGAAAAGTTCGACTTCCAAAACGGGAAAAATAGTGCTTTCCGCGAAGGAAAAAAATACAGCCCTTCTGATTTACTGAATTTCGAAAAATTCAGAAAATAATTTAAATACTATCTTACTAAAAAAATGAAAAATCTCTTCGAGGTAAAGAAAGTGTTATTATAGTAATATAAAAGAGCTTCACTGTTGAAAGCTCGGCGAGCTGCAACTGATATACGAGATATCCGTAACTTACTGATGAATAAAAAATGCCGAAATTCATTAAAAATTTCCCGACTTCGGTCGTTTTATAGGCGCCACCGGAGTGAGCAAGAAGTTAGCCAAGATACGGTGCTGAAATTTGACGTAACTCTTGTCATAATGAGCGTTGCAAAGGGAGTGTAACAACAGAAGGTGTAGAAGCCAGGGGTGGGGGTGTAGTGGGCGGGATTTTGAGAAAGGGGTGCCGTTATATCTCATATGTCCATGTCATTTTTTCTCTCGTTTGGTCAACAGGGTTTGTCAGTGCTTCGCTTCCTTTCCACTTCTCTTCTTCCTTTTCGCTCTCCTAAAGTGTTCGCCCCCTGACGGAGGGTGGAATCGGGGGGCTGAACGAGCGGATTGTCAATAACACGCCCACCGTATCCTGATGTTCTTGTTGCTCGTTTTTTTTCTGGCTAACAATGCTACTGCACTCTACTGGTACTACGGTGTCCTTTTTGCGGCAAAGTAAACTTTTTCTCTCTCTGATGCGTTACTTTAATAGAATCTTGACGGCCCAATGCGTAGGCTTTCGAGATTCCCTTTAAAAAGAAAAATATTTTCCGTGAGTTACTGAAATTTCGTAAGCGGTAGAGTAGATTAAACTTTCCTTTCATAAGGTGGAGTAGGAGTTTGAAGAAGTGAGAAAACTGTAGTAAGTAGGTACAGTGTAATAGGGTGCTTTTATCTTGCACCCCTACTGGGGTCCACGTTCAGTAAACGCGTTGGGGAGAAGTTCGTAATGAAAGTTCGAAAAATTAAGAATAGTGTGGGCATTTATTTCTGGTAAATATTTATTTGACGGTATAAAAGGGTCCGTGAGCCTCGTCAAACCCCTATAACGGGGTTCTTTGACATTAATGAACTTACCCTTTTTGCGTTTTAAAGTTAATCTCGTGGGCGTAAAGTTTGACAGATTTTCTAAAAAAAATAGTGGCACTAGTCACTAATTAGGAAAAAAGGACAGGGACGTGGGTCCGTAGTGTAAACAGGCTGAGTGTTTTGTAGAATTGAAGAAAACTAGGAATTGGAATACCTTAAGAATAAGTTAATAATTAGAGTTAGTAGATAGGACGACGTCAAAGTTGGGCGTTATTTTAATGAGACTGTGGCACTCATTTGGCGGGCATGAAGTTGTTAGTTCGTGGGATCTGACTACAAGAAACAGTAGGGGCATTAAATGTTAAAATTTTCTGTCTTCTTAGAGAACCCAGATATGTTTGTTTTAATTAATTTAAGTTTAGAGGAGAATTTAAAGGCTTTTAAAAGGTTTACAGTGTTGTAAGCTTTACATGTATATAACTTTAGGTTTAATTAAACTTTGTGTTAGTGCTTGGCGGTGTTTTCCCTTAGCACTGAATAGTCGTGTCTGTATTAAAACAAAAACTATTTGAAAAGTTTTACGATTAGCTTACGAGATGTCTGGCAGAAATTCATAACGTTTTCCACCTGGTTCAACTTTAATTTCGCGTAATGAAATTGCCAAGTAATGCCAGACATACAGGCGTCATATTGCTCAAGCATTTCGGTGGTGGTATGTTGCAATTAAAGCCAGGGCTAATTGAAGTGCTTAAGCGTAACTGTTAGAACGAAATCGTTTGAAAAAAATGGAAAAAAAGTATGAAAGTCGTTGGAGTTCTTCGTCTTTCCAAATTTGCCAACTTAGAATCACCCCTGCTTCAGTCATTGTAGAACGTATTATACGATTGTAAATGCGGTTTTGAACACTCGTTCGCGAAACACTTTCGCCTTGTCCGAATCCTTGCCTTAAAGCTTCTATGCGATCTCTTTGCGAAAAGTGGACACATTTCGCAGAGACACTAGACGCCCCGTGTCTAGTAATTAAAACCGCAGCTAATTAATGGATATGGGCGGTTTCACGCACTTTTTTCCCCAAGTTACAAGTACACATTTGAACGCTGTGTACTAATTTTCGTTAAATAGTTCCCAAATTCACCAGCAACATCTAGCGAAGCCGGCGGAACTACAGGTCCGCCATTATATCCCCAACCTGTCGCTAATTCATAAGCTTTTTTACAGAAATGTCTTGGTTTTGCCAAGAGTTGTGAACAAAAAATAACGATAAATGTGATGAAGATGTATCACATTGTTCCCCGTGGGACGGAAATTGTTAAGTCAAAAAGATAAGTTGGCATTGCCCTAGGTCGTCTCCAGCACCACGTGCTCGCAAGGTTAGAGGTTGTGCAACCTTGCGAACACGGGCGAAGCTGGGGCAAAGGTCACAAGAAACGGTAGTGTTCAGTCAGCCATTGAGCATGAAAGTTTGTAACTGTGTTAAGGAGTGAAAAGCAGGAGAGCGAAGTTGTGATTTTGTTAGCGTGGGTTGGGAGATCGAGACCCGAAGAAAATAAAAAGATTTTCATTATTCCCAAATCGCCGTTTTGGAAAACTTCATCGTGTTGTTACCTCTAGTGTTTTCTACATTTACTTAAAAAAAATCAGCCGGCGTGAATTAAACTTATTGCCGGTTATCTTGGGAACCAGTTTTCTTCGCCGCCTTTATCACTTACTACCTTGATGTTAAGTAAATAAAGACTTAACTTTTTACGGAAAGCAATTAAATGTAAAATATTTCACATAATTATAAACTAGGCTCAGATTCTCATCTAACTCTCAGCGCAAAGTATTAATACTTGAGAAACTTTTTAATTTATTTCTGTAATGAGACCTTGGGCCCTTGGCTTCTCTTTTTTAAATCTTCCTGGCTTCACCATGCAGTAGAGAGTATAACAGCGGGGTATTTCTGCTTTATAAGCTTCAACAAGTAAAACCAAATAATACAATGTGGCGTTATGGCAATTACAAGGTTTGGGAGGCTAATGGTGCGATCAACGTGCATACCCAATAGGTGGCGTATTTTGGAAACAGCTTTATAGTAGTTCTTTACAATTCGACTTTCTTAACATGCACGGGTCGAATTCAAACACCGAAGTGACGTAAGAATCATTGACAGTGAGCAAACGAACTGTAAATGTACAGTCATGTTAATTGATCTAATCGACCTGGTCCATTTTTTTGACATATCATAGAATTTCCAGTCATCCTTTCTCAAGTTTATGATAAATAAATAGTAATTAAATCAGCTAAATAAATGGGAAATCAATTAAGTAAATAAGTAAGAAATCAATCAAGTAGATAAATGAGTAATAAATCAACCAATATTTATTCAGTGTAATTAACCCCATAGAGCAGGAAACTGGTTCCAAATACAAGCGGCAATGAACGTAGCTCATACCGACTGAAATAAGAAAAATAAACTAAATAAATAGTGAGTAAATAAACTAGATAAACAATTAAAAATAATAAATAACTAAAACTACTTTTGCTTTCGGGCAAGTTCTCCTTGAATAATTCGTTTCTTGCGTTTTACGACTTTTTGGAGTAATCTTCAGTCCGTGTCTCAGTTTAGGCTAGCTCCGCCTTGTTAAATAGAGATCCTTTACTGGGGTTTTATTCTAGAACACGAAAAAGAGAAATAAAAGCGAGGAAGACGAAAAAGGGGACGTCTTGTTGCGGAAGAAGGAATAGTGAGTTAGCCCCAATTCCCCGGAACAAATACAGAAGAGCACAAACACTCCCTCGAAAAATTTCTCCCCTATTTCTCACTCTTTGAAAAAAAAAACTTGGAATAAAACTAAAATAAGGTCAAAAGATAAAAACGCGGGGATGAAGACCATCCCATCACCATCCTTTAGATCTTTTAAGGTCCCTTGAGATTTTTCATCCAACCCAAAAGTTTTTCCTCACTCTGGCTCTCCAACATTTCTGCTCTCATTTTTCCTTACCTTTTTTCCTCTGACTTTCTGTATATATATAATAATGTCTGTGTTAGGTCTCAGCTTGCTGGAAGACTAAATTATATCAAATTGCGTCGAAACAAAGTACAGACGCAAAACTCTCCTTTTCTTTGTTCGTTATCGTAGAGTCAAAGATTCTTCTTTTAGAATATGGGAAGAAGTTTTGTTTGTATAGAATTACGTTTGATTGGATTCGAACGTTTTCTTTTAGGATTTCTGTCAGTTTACGACGCGAGGTATCCATAGTTTTTATTTATCTTACACAGTACTGGATATGGCTGGTTATGCTAGGATATGCTGGTTATATCAAATGCGTAACAAGCAATTAATCTGTGATTTTCTCTCATTTCCAGGATTTGAAGAAAAAAATGCTTTATGGAAAGTTTATTAGCGAAGGAAGAAAAAAGGGCGGCGCTTGTGTACCCGGTCCACGCCCCCGTGTGTTCGTACTTTGTTTTCCCCGGCGCCAGCGTTCAGTGCGCGACGTCGCCAACGCTGCTTTCATGTCTGCAGTACCAGGAGATCAGACGTATGGCAAACTTGCTCCAAGGAAGAGCGTCTCAAGTATCTTCCACGTCTTCTGCTTGTACGTCGTACGTCGTCACTTTCCTTTTTTTCGACATATTGCCTTTGCAAGTCCTCTGCTCAGTTTTTAAGTCGTCCGCCAAAAAGGGGAGGGGCTAAATCTGTAAAATTTGGAAAAAAAAATTGTGATCTTTGTTCAAAATATCAGATCTCGACAAAATACTTTGGATTTCTGTGCTAATTGGAGTCATTTTCTTTAGTAAGACTCACGCGACTACTAACTCACATTCTTTCTGATGTTTCGTGCCAGTGATACAAAAATGTCTGACATTATTTCTTTCGAGACGAAGACAAAGCAATTTGCGCCAAACTGTGATTGAAGCGGAAAGCAATAAATGGAATCGATTGTGAACCTGTAAAGTGAGTGACAAAAGCGCAAACTAGTCATGGGAGTGTGGTAAAGTTTGAAAAGAAGGTAAGAGGGGGAAAATCTTCAAAGAGTGTGAAGTATGGATCGAAGCCAATCAAACGGATCAAAAAGCATTTCAGTGGCGTAGAAGAGAAAAACGCTTCACTTTTTAGCACCTTTTTCTTGTGGTTAGAAAAAAAAAGTTTCGCGGAGCAAGTGATGGTGCGTTACGGAATGTTGTGGGCCTTTTGGCTCCCGAGCCTCTACCTGACCAGTACTTCCGGCCAGTCGTCGTTGGCTGCTGATTCGAGCACACTTGCATCGGTTGTGCCGGTGACAAGCCCCGGAAAGCGAGGTAAGTTTTATGCGTTGCGCTACTTTTTTGCTCATTTGCAAAGGAAATTGCAAGAAAGTTGACACTTCCTTCCACTACAAGGGACAGTAAGCGGAATTTCTGTCTGTAAGTGGAATTCCTGATTTATTGAAGCAAAATTTCTGTTGATAATCAAAATAAGTTCGGATCTATACTGACGTTCAATTTCGTGGAAGAATTTTCTTTCTATGTCTAAACTCTGTAATTATAAGGAAGTTGTAAACTTTAAGACATTTCCGCCAGCTAAATTTCACTGCCTAGTTAAATTAAAGTTTTATCGGTATTTCGCAAAAACCTTTTGTATTCGAGATAAATTTTTAATTGTATTTAAATTAGATTTCTGCCCATGTTTCATCGAATATTCTTAACGCTAAATCCATAGCTACATCTAAACAAAACTACTGTCCATATTTAAACCGACTTTTTGTCTATATGTAAGCGAAATTTCCCTCTGTGCTGTTAGTCAAAGTATTCTCCTGTGTTGAAGCAAAATTTCTCTCCCCATCTAAGGGAATAACCCTCTTTGTAAGTATTCAGGGATTTCTGAATTTCAAGGAACGTAAGAAAGTTCTGTCTAGATGCCAGTATAAATATAGATGAGAAACGTTCATTAAACAAACCTTTGGCTGAAATTACGTGAAGTTTCTGCATATGTAAGCAAACTTTCTGTAATTCTTGATCCAAATGCATTCATTTTTTTCCGCCAAATTCATTTTACCTGTAACAGAAATGTCAGGAGGGAAGCTCTGAAGAAGATCGAGCAAACAAGTGTACCTTCCGGTCACTTTCGCCAGTTTTCGCCGAGACGTTCTTTGGCAAAGGCTCTAAGAGAAATGGCGCGAAAGTCTGGGTTGGAACTTTGACAACGTCGAGTTGTGAGCGATACCAAAGTGAATGGACGGCCAGGGCTTTGGTTCAGTTTCAAAAGTTGAGGAACGGATAGACAATTGGCTCCTGTAATTTTGGCCGCTTTGTTGTAGGACAGCGAGCGGAATTTTTGCAGCGAATTCCCTCAGAGGAGCAAGAGTTTTGGGAGGTGTTTTGGAAGATTCACGCTGCAGTGCCTTCAGCGAACCTTGTAAAGTTGAAGGTATTTGGGAAGTTAGAAATATTTAGCTTCAAATTAAAATGGCGGAAACTAGCTCGTAATGAATTGACTATTAGTGACTATTGATATCAAAGATATTTCGATTTGAGCTAAGTTGTTGCTGGGTTGTTTGGAAGCCCTTCAGGGTCGGATGTTCCTTGATTTAATTAAGCCTAGACAACATACTAATTAAGTTTTGTTGAGGGTTAATTTGCGTGGAAGTGATCGGAACGCTTATTTGTTTAACGAAAGGGTGTAGCGGTCTTTCACTGGCACTGAGTTTGGGTTGAAAGTTCAGTAGGAGTTAAACGAAGCGTGGCTAATTAGACACGTATGAACCACTGAATGGATCTTCGATTTGGAAAGTTTTGGCACCATTGTTTAACTTTTCCTCGCCATTTTTGCGCACAGAATAATGTCATGCGATTTGGTCATGAACGTTGCGTGGAAAATTAGCTTTGACCAGTCAAGTCGAAGGTCAGCTGTTGCGAGGTAACAGAGCAATGGGGGCAATACCCCTGGCAACGACTTTACAGCCAAAAATGTTACTTTCAAGCAACTGCCGTATTTGAGTTACAAGAAAAGAACATTTGTCTCTACGATTAAGGAAGGAAGAAAATTTTAAAAATCATAAATTACCCAACATTGGAAGCGAAAATAAGTTACAACCTAAGTCTGAACTAGAGAAAAATAGAGAGTTTAAGAAACGCGAAATCAGTCATGTAATCAGTACGAATAATAGCAATACGAGCTAATAACTAGCATAGAACGCAACACCTTTGCCGCACTTACTCGTTTTTTTATTAACCTTGTCGATTGTTATGATGCTGGTGTACATAAAAAACGAGTACGCAAAATATAGATGGGTTCATTTGCATGCTGCATTGGAATAAAGTGAGACTTTCCCCAAAAATCACAACTTTTCGTTTACAGACCCAATTTGTGTATAGAACTTCCACGATGTCTTAAACGAGTCTCATAAGATTAGTTTCAACCAAAAGTTCAACTTGCTACCGTGTTTACTCTTTTAGAAGTTTTACTGCATGCGCCCGTTTTTTATGACCATAGTCGCACGTTCTAACACTGGTGTCCAAAAACGGATATGTGGAAACTTTACAGGTTAATTTACAAGAGGAATTGGTATAAAGTGAGACTTCCCGTTACTAAGGACTTTCCAAATTCACTACTTTTCCTTCGTTAGACCAAATTTGTGGTGAAGAAGTTTCTCGATGTGTTAAACGAACCTCAGAAGCGTTTTTTTCCCCAACCCATATTTAAACTTGCTACCGGCTTTGCCTTTGTGTAACTTTTAATCCTCGCCCATTAATTAATTGAGTCGTTAGAAAGGCGTTAGCTCTGATCAAAGCGATTTGATTCGCCCCAACAGTTTTTCCTTTTCCGAAAACTAAAATAATTGTAAGAACCTGCCAAGAAGCTTTCGAAACCCGTGGAACTTATCTCTCCCCCCCCCTCCCCTCTCTTGAAATTATCTGACGTCGGGTTGACGTAGTAAGATCTATCTTTTTGTGGGGGAAATGAAGGTGACAACTCTTAGGCTGTCCTAATTGAAGAAGGGGACGTTTGGGAAGGAGATTGTTAGCTGTGTATTTTTTCGCGAAAGAAGAAGCTAGTGATGTATACTGTGATTCTTTTGAGTGCGGAAACGGAACACAAGAGCGGAACCTGCGTTGGGATTAATTAGGAGCCCGCTTTCTGTCTCATTCCTCTCTATCTGTGTTCGTTTCTCACTCTTTCTCACTTTCGCTCCTTTCTCCTTCTGCTGTGTATCATTATCTCCCAGACGATTTTTACAACTTCCTAACGCCCGGCCCTGAAACTTTTGAATGCTTAAAGTGCTAGATAAGAAGGGTTAAAAGAGGGTTGAAGGGGCGTCGATCGTCTGAAATGCTTAGCAAGCTGCCAGTGTTCTCGTTTTCTACTTCTCTCTCCAACTTTTTTTCTTTCTTTTTTTATCCAAAGGACTTTGCCAGTTTCTAAACTTCACTCTCGCGGCAGAAAAAGTAACGAAATTCGAAAAAAAGCTGGATCTTAAACGCTTGCAGAGATCGTTTCTTGTATGTAAATTTTTCGAAACGATTTTGCCCCTCCGCGTCAAATTTATCTCATGGGAACTTTCCAAAGTGTAGCGATAAAAAAATGTGTTGTTCACAGTCAGCGTTTTACCTCAACTCTTTATCTCCCAATCTTAATTGAACATATTAAAAAATTGGAGGAACCACACAGCATTGTGTGGTTCAAAACTAGATCAACACTAAAAAGAAAACAATGCCGGGAAAAATAATTAAAGTTGGACAAATAAACTCTGTTTTGTAGATTTGAGGAATACGCTTGCACCTGGGCTCCGATTCAAATCGAATACTTTAATTACAGGAGAGAGCGGGGATAAAAAGGTTGCCAAAGAGAGAATAGCTACTTTTCGC
The DNA here is from genome assembly GCA_020615345.1 of Triops cancriformis. NCBI lineage: Eukaryota > Metazoa > Arthropoda > Branchiopoda > Notostraca > Triopsidae > Triops > Triops cancriformis. The sequence goes on from JAHZNP010000117.1 coordinate 65,530, forward strand.
TTGATTTTGAGGGGATTTGGGATCGGATAAATCTTGCTTTGCCGAATCTTTTCGGAATAGGATCTACAACTCTGAATCGTGGAGAATATTTGAAGAGCTGATCGCGTCACGCGGATTTTATCCTCAAATGAGCAAACGTCGTATTGGATTCCGTGAGGAGGTACAGAAAAGCGAAAGAAAGTGTATCGGAGACGTATTACGCGAAGAAAAGAGGCAGGACTAACGACTTGTGTTACTGTTATGGCTGTCATTACGGCAGCGCTTACATAAGTATTTGCTACGTTACCATTGACAGCTGTTCTGGAGAGAAAATGAATCCGTGTAAGATTGTTAGGTGACCCGGACGTAAAGGATGCAAAAATTGAGAAAATAAAATAACAAAGGAACGAGGAAGGGAACAAGTATTGATAGGAACGTAATTAATGTTCCGTACACTTGTATGGGGTTCCAGGGAATCGAATTTCACTTAGCAGAAATGTACAGTAACTTTGTACCGTTTCTTCCCTCCCGGCTTCCACAATGTCGTGACGAGGTTATATCAAGCAGTTAATCCCCAGCAAGTTAACGACGTTATAAATTTTATGTGGTTTTTGCCCGTGTGGTCGCGTTGGTCAAGTCAAACCGCATTTTGTGATTTAATAACGAATTTAGGGAGCTTCAAAACCCTTAATGCAGTTGCAGCGAACTCTTTAACTTTATACGCGCGCAATCTGTTGGTGTTCTAGTATAATTTCAGGAGTAAATATTAGTATAATTTTTATTTATTATTTTTTTCATTTATTTTTATTTTTCAGTGTTCATCATTAAAGCTTTCTTTTCATCATTTGTGATTGAATTTTCATTCTTTCTCATTAAATTTTGCATTCCTTATGATTAAGTTTTAGTTTCTATTAGTGAATTTTTCAGGATTCATTGTTACGTTTCTTATTATTAAATACACATTTTAAAATTCTTTTTCATTCTATATTCTTAAATTATGGGTTATTTATTGTCGTTTTTATTATTTCTTAAGAAAATTATTATTTATTAAAGTTTTAAAGAAATAGGTAAAATTAGTATTGTTTTAGTTGGTGCATTTTTATTAGAGCTATCAGAACGAGATCTGAGTCAGGAATTAATTTAATTAGCTCGGACGGGTTACAGGGAGCAACAGGACTTGTTTTATTAACAGGATCCTTAGAAGTTTCTTATTATTGCTTGTGAACTGGAGTTTCTCGGAAAGAAATATAAAAAGCGTCCATTTCTGGAGAAAACGAAGTCAAAAGAGTAAGCTTCTTAACGAAAAGGATTCGGAAATGCGGAGCTGTATGATTTTATAATGCTCCCCCCCCCATGTTAAATAACTCGCCGAGCACTTGTTGTGAGCCCTCTGAATTTTTCGGTAGTTGTCAATAGATTATCAACAGTATTGTGAGACAAGCAGTAGCGAAAGTCTAAACTTAGATTTCCCTTAGTTAGAGTTACGGAAAGCGAAACTTTTGTTTGATTTTCCCTCCCCAGGGTCTAGAATCTTTCGTTGTTTACGGAAGAAAAATGTTTTGCTTTCCGAGTCCTAAGTTATCGTAAGTTTGGATATTTTTTCTCGTCAAAGTGCATATTTGGAAGATCAGAGTTTTGTAAAGCGTTACATAATGCGTACGTAGTCACTTCTCTTACAAATCGATGAGAATGCGTTACAGTTGCGTGAGAGACGCGCGTTAAACGACGGACCCGGTACTTTTAGTACGGTGTTATATTACTTCCCCCTACACAGAACCGAGGAATGTTTGTGTGACTGTATAAAACGTTGTACATACTTAAAGCTAGCTGTTCCGGTTGTCAGTTGTACAAAACGGATGATCGATTGAATTGGACTACAGACGCATAACTCATTGATTGTGACACTACAATGTATTGGCCCGTTATGTCAAACAGCAGGACTGTCCAAGCAGATCTTAATCAATTTTACAAGTACTTCAGTACCATAAAATCGATACTAACCTTTCTCAACTATCCGTCAGATGTCAAAGTTCTGAGAGAAACTAAGCTATATTAAATTAAACTAAGAAATTTTTTAAAAGTGCACTAAAATTCATTCAGTTCATTCACAAACATGTCCTCGAAGAAATTTCTTCAACTTAGCAGTTTTTCTAGGGGAGATCTAGTACTATTTTTCCAATGCTGAACGTAAAGTAGCCTAAGAAATCTTATTAAACTCGTAGAGTGATGGAACTTTCATAGTTATCCTGCGACAGATCAATTAGTTGCCTAGGAACAAGCTACGCAGCCAGCGAGCCGAAAGTCGCCGACTTTAGCAGGGGACGTTCTTGCAAAGTTGGACGACCTAAAGCACTCTTCCGTGGATGCCATCTACAAAAGATGTGAACCGGGATCTTACAGAAATTTGCTTCTTAAGTTTCAAGCCTGTTCTTTTTTATATTCCTATATATATCTTTGCACACGGAGGGTTGTGTGTTTGCCCATATTTACAGGAACAGCAATTCCGTCCAGAATTCCATGGGAAAAAAATCCATCTCGCCAGCAATTCCTCACTCCATCCGTCATGTCGGAGCCTTTCAAATCCAGCCGTGTACTTCTTTATTTCTTCCATTATTACTTTTATTACCCTTGCCCAACATCGAGTTAGAAAAAAAGCAATTTTTCTCACCTGCCGTATATGTATTTCTTTACTGCTCTCCATTTGGGAAGTGTGGGGGCAGATTTAAGCTTAGGGAGTGTCTCACGGTACGACGCGACCGGGTGCCGGAATTCTTTTTTTTAGGCTGTGGAAGAGGCTTAGTTAAAACAGGGAAGTTTATTATGATTTTCATAAAGAGACTCCACAGATCGACGTTTGTGTGGTACCCCAACTGACAGGTAAAATTTGGTAAAGGCTGAGCCTCATTGGGTAGAGGGAGGCATCTTCCGCAGGGGTGGTGTGGAAAAAGATTGCTGTCGTTTTTCGTATAAATCGATGGTGTAAGTGTCAAGCGTAGAGGAAAAGAGCGAAAAGATGGAGAAGAAAAGGGGGAGACAGAAATGGGGGAAAGAGATACAAGCTGGTGCCAATCTTTGGGGCGCTGGAAAACGAAACTCCGTGGGAGGGGGAGCCCGGTAGCCCGGAATCTTCTTTCAGGAGTATGGAGTACCCTCCGGCAAGTCCTTTTGTTGCGTTTATTTCCCATAAGCAACAATGCGAAACCGCACTTCCAGGGCGAAGGAACACGGCCGTTTATGTATATTCCGTAGGCGAGGTTCGTACGCTGTTATGCTCTTGGAAGGAAGTTTTGGGGAGGTTTAAAATGCATCGGAAAAGGGAAGTTTTGTTGACACGAACATTGGCAGATTTTTTCGTGGGACTTGTTTGCAAAAGAACTGGGGGAAGGGGAAGTGTTTGGGAAAATGGGGTTCTTTTTCTAGCCTTTGTTTATGTAGGCTGAGGGAAGATGGAATTCCGTGACAAAGAGTGGTGCGGAAGTTAGGCATTCCGCCGGGGAAATTGTGATAAGCTTTTCTTTGGTTCGGGAAGAAATATAAAGAGCGGAGTGGTTTCGCTGCTAATGGATGGATTCCGTAAAGGCCTTTGACGGAAGATTAGGTTGTGTGTTTGTATATAACGTCCTCCGTTGCAAAGACCAGCAAAGTCCGCCACTCCGATCTTGTTAATCTGTAGAGAGAGAGAGATGTAAATTGAGGGCGAGGCTTATAAAGCAAGACATGGGGATGGCGCCGAGCCAGAGTTCTGCAGAATTAACTTATACGTCCGCGTTGGCTAAGTACGTGGAGGAGTAAGCGTGCGTACGCGAGTGTGCTGTGTCAATGCCGTAGAGACTAGGGGGCCCCGGATATATCTGTTGTACTTACAGAAAGCTTGAGCCAGATATTGCGAAAAGAAAGCATAGGCAGCAGCTTTTGTTAAGACTGGATTCCGTGGGTATCATTCCGCGGAAGATTACAGGCCGTGGTTCCTGTGGGTTTGTTGTGGTTGTTCTATGGCAGCCAGTGATGCACGCTGGGAGTGGCAGGTAGTTTGAAAGCAGCAGAAAAACAAGGTAGGATTCCGTGAGTAACCCGTGGAAAATGACCTGAAGACGCTGGTTCAAAACGGTGGCCAGTACGTAAAGTGTTGTTTTTCTCTGGCACTAATTAGCTTGTCGGGCTAGTCGGGTTTTAAGTGACAGTCACGACGGAGAGAGAAATGGGTAAACTCCGTCAGAAGTGTCTCGCGTAGGATAAAAATGAAGTCGTTAAACCGTGGTGCGGAGTGCGTTTTCCCAAAAAGGAAGCAGCCTAAAAGTCATCGGGGCACTGGGGAATCACAAAAAAAAACTTTTTAAAGGGTGAAGGGTATAAGTAAAGCCCTTACGCGGAAGATAAGCTTCTAGTTTCTTGTAGAATTATGCGGAATCCTGGTGTATATCCTTAACTGTGTCAGGCGTTACGACACTTGGTGGAAGAAACGACCACGCACAGAGGATGATACCATGGGAAGTATACAGACGTTAGAGCTATGTGCGGGAGTAAAAACTTACCGGGAAGGGTCGAATTCCTCGGAAAGGGGTTGGGAAGATGGCTAACGCCTTGCGTTTCCTTTCGCGGAAGATCATTCTTTACTACCAAAGCTTATTGAGCGCAAGGGTATAAAAGTTAGCATACCGTACACATTACGAGCGTACTTAAGCTAGCCAGCCAAGGGTGAATTCCGCCGAGACTCCTTCTCGCCTCCGTTTCGTGAATGGCAAGTGTGACAATTACCACTATTTTCCATTTTGTTATACTGAATTCTTATACATGGCTGCGAAACGTGTAAAAAATAAACGGGATGAGACTTGATTAGAAACAAAAGTCGCCGGAATTCCCAATATCCGCGGAAAATTTTCGTAGAAGACAACGAGACAAATGCGGTCGTTCCTTGCAGAATGTAGAGCCGGTGCAGTTAAGACACAAGTAATAGCTCGGGCTCTTTTAGGAAATTGTGTATGCAAGGCACAATAGACTTCCGTGGAGTACCTCTTTTGCGGAAGATTGACGTCATCGATCTTGGGCCAGCGAATGAAATTTCATTGTGGAGCGCTATCGGTAAGCTTAATGATGTTGATACCCCAACGGCGAGAGAAAGAGAACTTATTAATTTCCAAGAGTTGAACTCCGGGAGAGGGGCTTGCCTTTCTTTGCCGTAAGGTTTGCTGGCTCTTATTCGAGTTGCGAAATTGATTTCCCGCAAGACCGTTGTATCAAAGAAGTGAAAGAAACGCCTTTCTAGAGTATCGCTATGGGCTACACCAAGAATGAAGTCCTCCAAGGCGGCGTGTTTCGCGGAAGATGAGGTAGTCATAGTACAGTTGCACTTTGCGAACTTGAGGAACAGCTTTAAGATATAACGCGTATCTCCGACAAGTCACAAAACCAGAAGAGCGCAGTAAGATTCACTTTTATGGGAACGAAGCTCGCAGAGGAATTTTCATCTTCCGCCATCGACGGTCCGTTTTGTTCGTTACGAGCATTTATAGTTAAACATCTGGGTTCTTTGCGAAAAGGTTGGGTAAATAAAGCCTACGAGATAAATATTTCTTTCCTATGTCCAATAAAAGAAGAATTCCTTCACATATGTGAAGTAATACGGAAGAAAGACGGTTTTTTGGGGGAAAGCTTCCACGTTGCGGAGTTTGTGTACGCTACTTTGAAAGTGCCCGCTTTTCTCTACTCGTCTTACGACGGGACCAAATGGAGCACGATCCATTGCTATATACCCTTCAGAGTAGTGAAGTGCTGGGAAGGAAGAGAAAAGAGAGTAGCGCGGAATCGCTTGTTGAAAACCAAAGGGTGGACCCGGAACCTTTTTCTTCGGAATCAAGACACGTGATTGATTCTCTGTCACCTAGAACCCACTCTGCGCAACAAGAGGAAACTTTCTTATTATGATTTCAACTCAGGGCCCTTTTAACTTCCGCCCCCAACCTCGTTATTCGTCAAGTTTTGGCGGAGTTTACCTAACTTCCGAGCGCCAAACGTGATACCACCAGGTGTTCACCTAAATTCCGTGAGAAGCCTACTCTGTCTATTGACTTTTTAATTGGCAGTTTCCCCAAAAAAGTTCGAGGTGGTATTACGGGCGAAAGTGACTTCCGCCGTTGTAGTCTCAAGATCGTGAGTAGCTTCATTTTTACCCATGGAAACAAAAGTGTATACGGTTCGGAGTGCTGGACACAAAATGTAGCGTAGAGTCGCTCAGTGAGTCGAGTGTTTTAGGAACGGTTCACTGCCTCCGCGGAGGATTTTTGCTCCAAACTATATTACATATAGCGCCTTTTCTACGCCTACAAACTCCGCACGAAAGAGCTGCCCCATGAAAAGAAAACGTAGAAAATTCTGCCAGACCCTGACGTTTTATTTCTGCCAATAAGCCTTTGTATATCCCAGTCCCTAAAAGTCTGGACAGATGGTAGAGATTCCAGTTTTTTTAAAGCCGGCGTACTGTCGCTCGCGCGGAAGTTGCGACTCGCTGGAATCCGAAAATCCTCCAGGTTCGACTCTCTTTTTTTCGCTTTGATCTTTCACGGAAGACCGTTTTGCTATTTGGCAAGTCCCTAATTTGCATGTCAAGCTACCTCGGAAGACGGATTCCGCGCAATTTGTATCCTTCGCCGTTAAAAGATTCTTTTACATACAAATCTCTATTTAAAGAAAAACGTACTTCCGCCGAACAAGATGGAAAATAAACATTTCATTTTAAAAGTGCGTTCCTAAGCTTATGAGTGTACCATTGAGATAGCCTCGCGGAAGTATGAGGATTAGCACACAAAAAAATTCCACAATCGGTACTCGAAAGTTGCTTTGGATTACTTTTAATTTTGCATGAACGTGGTTTTACTGAATTCTATCTGTGTAAAGGCCAATCAGTTCAGAAAAAGGTTTACACCCCATCATTTGGAACGCCGCGGAAGATAGCAAGCAATACAGGCGGTCTGTGCTTTCCAGATTGTTGACTCGCAACTTGGTCTTCCTTGTCATTATATTCCCCAAACAGTAGCCAAGTTTCTGTGGCTTGGGAGAAGTCCTTGAATGTATTCTATCCCACTAAAGTCTTGCGCGCGTGGGGCGATAAATCCCTCTCACCGGAAACCCCGAGAAAACTTCTTGATTTAAAGAAAAAAATCCGACTAAAAGGCACTGCCACTAACTCTTTAGCACTACTTGCTTGCGTTTTAAAAGGCGTGAAAGTGTAATTTCCCAACTGAGTCTGTAAATCATCCCATCTCGTGAAAGGTTAGTAATGCTCCGCGTGCTTCATCGCGGAGGTATATAACTCAGTACCGGGATCTAAAGTCAGTCCGGAGGAGGCGGAGTATTGATTAGACTCAGTTAAAAGGCAGGAGCTTGCTCTTGTAGAGCCCACTGTGGGTTTATGGAAACAGCTCTCAGGGCATGGACGAGGGTGGGGGTGGTATAACCCCTCTCGCGGAGTTTCACGTGAGTTCCAACTACCAGCTTGGTGTCAAAGCGTTAGATCATGGCCAGACCAGTTTTAAGGGTTTGGTACCTGGCACGCTCCTTGTTTTCCGAGCCATGAAACACATGCACACAAACACTACACGCACAGGTCCCCTCCCCCTGGTGAACCCTGTGGTACCCTTCCGTACAACCCCTGCAGACGCTTCTTTTTGCTTCACTGTCCATTAACGTACCTAACATCCCCAAAGATGTATATCTCCCCACATGTCGGTGAGGTGCAGGGCTACAATTGGTTATTCTTCGCTCTCCAGGTCAAAATTGCCTCGTTAAAAGGGACAGATGGAATTTTGGAGTCCGGGGCAGGCAACGCCGTGGGCGCACAGTTATTAACAGGTCACGGAAAGGTAGAAACGCATGAGGTATTTAGACATATACACGCATAGCGGGACTTTCGCGACAAGTATGAGTCGTATTGATCCATCTGTGACGAAAATCTAAGGAACTCCGCGGCGGAAGATTCGTTTTCCGAGCTTTATTTTTCCCCGGCTACCGCCGTAACACACATACATGTATATACACACAAAGGGAGAGGAGCAAGCCGGTGCAACGGCCCAAGAAGAGTTTGTAACTGCAGACAGTTCCTGCTGAGTACCGTGCAAGCGCCCTGAAGGGTATGGGGAGTTCAATTCCGCGGGTCGAAGTTCGCTATAACTCGCAGAAAAAAAATTCGAGCTAAACCGAGGAAATCATAGGTACTCTTGAGCTTTACGACTTGTTTAGCTTTCCTTAATTAGCATTTCTTTAACAATCCCTTTCCCCTGGAACACGGAATTCAAGCGTGGGTCGCGTACTTCACACGTCTTCTAACGTAATTAAATCATGGGGCTAATATTGGCTTCGTCTGTTTTACCATCGAACCTGTAAGCCAGTACATTCTTTCCCCCAAAGCGTATGACCAATGTTCCTTCTTTTTTTAAACTGGGTCAGGAATGCTGCCGAATTCCGCGAGAAGGCTAATATTCGCAATTTATGACTTGCCAGCTTCGATTCCTGCCTCTGTTCATGCATAGAGAGACAATAGCTTAGCATATTACATGTATGCCTTTCTGGGCGAGCAATCATCCATCTTCCTTACACGCTAGCTTGCAACGTAAACCTAGCTCCCTCCTACTATAAATAAGAGTTACGTGCAAATGGCACTGTATAGCTAAACAAAAAAAGTGTCCAACACTCTCGTTCAGAAACTTACATGAAAGTAAGATTCGGAACTCAAAAAAGCTAGACAGTGACACTTGACCCCCCTCCCCCCCTTCCAAGAAAAAAAGGGAGGGTCAACCCATCTTCCTCCGCTTCAATCCTCGCACTCCCGTTAACCCCACACACCACTAAAGGCATAACCCATTTTTGTCCCCATACAAGTGCCGGGTTTTCTTGTTTATGAGGGAAGGGCCTCACAAGACATTTTTTGGGGGTTCTGGTCTTACTCTGGAAGAGTTTTCGATATTTTTTTCGCCGGAGGGCAAGGGACAGCTCTTAAGAGTCCAGTGCCCGCCGGTTGCCCTGGAGCTACTCCTTTTTTCTTGCCCTCAGGACTTGTCGGATTTTTTTTTGCCATTGCACCAACCCCAGCTAAACCCCTTGGGGGGGCTTGCTGGTGGACGGTTCACTTGGGTTTGCTTAGGGAGGTAAAGGAATAAATGGGGTGTGCAAAAGTCGCAAGGAACTAAAACGTTGTCCATCCTTCTCAATTCCTCCACCGAAGAGGTTCCCGCGGAAGTTTTTTCGTCTTTGCATAATGTATCTACTTTTTTTTCCCTTCCGTTTCCCCGAAAGTCGCCTCGGGGAAGAATGTCTCTGACCCCCTAAGGGGGAGTATGACTTTTTGGTTTGCGGTGGTGGAAATTTATGGTTGTTGAAATTGGGATGAAAAAAAAACGGGGAGCAGAGGGTAAAGGCTAGGGAAAGAAGGGGAAAGTTTTGTTTTGGAGCCCCAGCTCTAAATTCTCCTTTCGTTGGCGTCAAGGGTTGTATAAACAAAGCAAGATGGGGTGAAAGGCTGAAGGTGAGCTTGTAGAGCCTGGTATCAACTCCTATTCTTTCTTTTACCTTGTTCACCCTCTCGAGGGAAATAGGATATTGGGAAAAGTGCTTCAGAGGGGTTAGGGTGGGGGTGGTAGGGAGATAAAAAGGGTTGAACCCCGGAGTGGCCAATTTATAGCTTCGTTCCAGCAAAGAAAAGTTGGTGAAAAGTTCATTTTTTGAGTTCTCCGGTAAAGGAAAGTCTTTTTCCTGTTGGAAAGTGAGGAACGCGGGTAAAAAGAGGGTGGTGTCATAATCTCGTAAATTCTAGAGCCTGAGGCACTGCACACTGTACTGGAAAATTTCGCTATGAGTAAAGGAGAGATATAACCTGATAAGTCTTTTTTGTCAAACTCTTTCAGTCGGCAGTGATATTACGTGAGGAGGGAAATTCCGCCGAGGAAGACAACTGAAGTACAAGAAAAGTCAACAGACGGGAGCTGAGGGGAGGGGGGGTGGGGCTGGACTTTTGGTTTGTTTTCTGAGCAAATTTGCCCGGCAGTTTCTAGCTTGTCAGTTTCCGTCGCCGGGGTCTGACGGAAGAGTTGCAAAAAGAGATGACGGGGGAAAGCCAGTGGTGTTCGCGTAATTCATTTTTTGTGGATGACGAAGAAGTGTGGCGACGAGGGGGAAAGGTGAAAAAAGTCGCAATTGCTTGGCTTGGCTGGTCAAACTTTGCTGAAGGGATGTTCCGCGGCGGAGGATCTACTCCATTGGGGTTGGGTATTCCGCGGGAAGATCCAGCATTGCCAAAGTCCAGACCGCCCGTGGGTCTCACGTTCTGACATGCCAACCTTGAATCGTTCGCCTTCGTCAAGTACGACTGAAGGAAGTTAGTCGTCCGCGGAATTTGGGTTCAACAACTTTCGCGAAAGTTTTGACTCGCGAAATCCCAGAAAGAAAGACACAAAATGAGGACATTGTACACCGAAATACTTGAAGTACCTGCCATTTTTTAGGTTTCAATTGGTCACTCGAGTTCGACCTTCGTCATGCCCTCTGCGGAAGGGTAGATCCAGGGCGGAATTGCGTTGGGACGGAAAGCACTAAACCTGGAAAGATAACACGTTAAATGGGAACGTAAAGTATTTTGTAGCATGGTTTTATCTTGTAAGTAAGTGATCTTTCGTCGGAATGTAGTGTCCTCCGCGGAGTACTTCTGCCTTCCCGCGGAATTCTTTGCAGAATTTATGCAAAAGCTGCAACTACATCCTTATCGCCCGTGCCCTTGTGTGCATTTCAAGTATTCAGAACAGCTTTTTAGTACGATAGCGGAGTATGATCGCTGTACCTCCGGGGAAAACTGCTCTCCGTCACGGAAACCTTTTTCAGAACTTACCAGACTCCTTAAACGACCTATTTCTTACCCCTTAAAACGTTATCAAACCTCGGAGTTGCTCTCATTTGTCTTGATCTACACAAAGTAGGCCGCCCCACCAACAATAGCGCGAACCTCTCTGCGCGGAATTCTATACAACTTTTCCGCGAAGAAAGCCTACTTAAAAAAGCCTGCATTCCATTTTCGTTTTAATGAAAACAAGCAAGTGATGGATGAGTTTGGTATCGCGGCTCTTTCTTCCTCTCATGTCGGAATTCTAAGTAATCTTCCGTCAGCCTTGACGACGGAAGAACGATAACATGCTGGCGGAGGTATACAGCGCCTGAGAGACAAATTTCGAATTGTCTTTTATTCCGAAATCCATCAAGGGAAGATGATTTAAATGCCCATCGTTCCCATATAAAATATGCAGTCTACGCGCCTACCCGCGGAATTCCGTCGACCCCCTAGAATTACGCATTTCTGAGTATGACTGTCACTGTAAGGAGTTTCCAGAGAGAAATAGTTTTCCACGCCTCACTGGCACAAGAATACACGTCTACCGTCGTTTTATGACTGAGTTTCTTCCACCCAACAGGCGGAATTCCCTTTAGGGGAAGAAAACTATAAGTTTTCTTTGTAGGTGTCCAGACAGAGAAGCGTTACGAACGTCTCAAAATAGCCCTTGTTTCCTCAGATCTAATGTGATTAAATGTAAAGTGCAACATGTCCGTTTTCTCCTGCTTTTTACTTGTCTTTCTTCGGTTTGAAGGGAGACGAGAGCTTTCCACGGAGGACTGAGAATCAAGAGAAAGAAAGGGAGGAAAAAAGGAGAGACAAAAAGAAATTACGTGAAAGTAGTATACACGACACGGACTCTCCTAAGAAAGAAATTCCAGGGGCTTCTGAGCACCCCATTTAGCTTGTAAAAGTCCAGTAACGCTTGGTGAAGCTGCGGAAATCGGAGCTGGTGGACTGCTCGAGGAGAGTTCCGCGTACATTCCGTAAGTGTTGGACGAGGCTAAATTTACGCGATCCCCCGTTTCTTGGGTTTTGGTGGCTCCGTGGGTAAATTCTTTGGGGGAAAGTTTCCGGTTAGGTTTTATGGGGAAAGTCAGTGAATTAGGCCAGGGGTTAAGTAGGGTCTCAAGGGTGGTGAAGAACATGGACCAACTGACCGGAACTTACGCCGGTTAAATGGGGATTAGTTGGACACATGCACCTCAAAACTTGGACCAAACGGAGGTCAAAGGAAGAAAAAAAAAGGTTTAATGCAGTGTTTTTTCCCTCCTTTTCTTCTCTTGGGGGATTCATGGAGGTGTTTGCCTGGAAAACGAGATTCTGTACCTTTCCCAGGTAAGATGTGGGCTCGCTGCGGGAACGTAAAACTCTAGAAAGCCGCCCACGGAAGATGAAAAGAAATTTTTGTGTTTTTTTGGGGAAAAACGGCTCTTTTTTCTAAATTTGTTGCAAGATCGTGTCAGGAACTCAGTTAGCTTGCATTTGCAACTGTTGAATGTTTTTCGGTTTGTTAGGGGGTGAAGGCGGACAGAATTACTGGGGAAGACTCGTAATCTCCGTTGGCTACATCCACAGAATTCAAAGTTTAGCCCCGGGGGGATTTGCTGGGATTAGAGTCATGAGTTTCAGATGGCGGAATTGAAATGTGGAGATCGTAAATTGATAAGCGAGGGCATGATTTGCGAGTTAGCTGATCGCCAAGTTGGCATCCGCGAAATCCTTGCGTAATTCTATAAGGTTTTGCTGTGGATTTTTGGAAAACTTACCCACTTTTCTTACATTTTTGTTAATTTTTTCTCCATGTTTTGGAGACTTTTTCTTAAGATATTATGATGAAACAAAGATTTGTATTTGTGAAGTAGAAACTCGTGCGCGGTATTCATACTAAATCCCTTTCACTTGCCAAATGGAGAAAATTATCATATGAAGAATTCTAGAATTCTTCATTCGAATTTGAATTTGAATTTGGGGTTCTGAATTGTAGAATCTAAGAGTCTAGTTCAATTCTAGTAAATTTTCCTAACTTTTTTTGTAATTTTCAGTTTTCCAAGCGAAAGTGCTGTTGAAGAGTGTAACATTTCTTGTTATGACGAATTAATTTTTCATTTCATGGAATTTATTCCAGTTTGCAATGTGTTTTGGTCTTTTACTGTTGAAAAATACGTTTTTATTGGTTTGTTAGCTTTGTCACTTCCAAATTCAGTTATAACCCTCTTAACAACTTTTGAAGTCAGTGTCAGCGAGCTTGACGTGGTAAACTTTTGTAGCACACATTTCTTACGAATTTACTCCGCAGGAGTTTTTAGACGAGCACTCTCTCACGTAGATGGTTTTAGTACGCTTGGGAAGTTCAGGTTTCTTGTTTACTCTTTTGACTTTCCTAGAATTACCATTCATCTATTATTGAAAAGTGTACCGTTTTTCAGTTTGCTTTAACAAACCCGCAAGTTTTCTTTCCTGTGTGACATTCTTTCCCTCTTTTGTACGCCAACTTACCTTGAATCTTAAATAAGGTTGACTTTCTTTTTTCAAGGGGTAAGCTTCTATGCGTTGAATCATGAATGTGTTGACTGCGGTAATTGGAAGTTGGAAAATTTTTCTCTTCACTCTTTGACCATGAAAGAAGCTTAACTTTGTATGAAATGGTTCTGCTTATGAATTAAAATTACGTAGTAGTACATGGTACTTGATCACAAGTCAATGGACCTTGTGTGAACTAATCGTTTATTGTTTCGGAAGGAAATTCCGCGGAGGAGAAGGAAATAGAAAGCGGAGCTTTTCAGCGTGCTAGGATTGGACTTAAGAAATTAATTGCACGGAAGTAGTGCGATAAGGGGAGTCCCAGTGAGAAAGAGACAGTGGAAGTGAGATTGAAAGCAAGTCCGAGGGTGGGACGAAGTTTTTCGATTAATTTTTTGTTAGCTTTGCTTTGAACCCAGATGGAGTTTCTGATTTCGCCTAATTTACAAGGAAGTTAGTCGTTATCTTACTTGTAAAGACACGAAAAAATAAATAAAGCTATAGGAGTGAAAAAAGAAAACCCCTGGGCGAGGAACATCTAGTTCTACACAATGACAAAAGCAAGGCTCTCTGATATAATGTCAAGCTAATGAAAGCGCACAAGTTACAAAATCAAGTTTCAAAATAAAAAAATTTCGCTGATGACAGAAGTCATTTATTTGTGATACTATAGTTGAGTTAGAGACGTGCAAAAAATTCGGCAAACAATTCTTACAGTCTGTAAAAAGACGTGAACTATAAAGCGACTACAGTAGTACTTACATTTCGCGTAAAATTCAGAACATTGATAAAATATCTTTCTTGGACGCCGGTGGTTGGCTGTTAAAGACGTTGCTACCTGGCAGGTTACTCTGGCTACTCTGGTAACCCGAAATAAGTTATCTGTAGTATGGGTATTTGTTTTGCAAAGAGATAGTGAAAGACTTTCCCCTCCGACCTGGTAAGCTGCGGCTCAAGCTAGATTGCATTTCCGTGTCGCAAGAGGACGCGCTCTGGAACCTGGATTTCGGACAAACAGGTGGAAGCTATTTAGTCACTCGTGCTATTTTCTCCCTCTTCTCCGTTACCCCTTTCAGCAGAGTATAGTACCAGTAATAGGTTACATGAACAATTCAGCAGGCGTCCGAAAACAAAGAAAAACGTATCACATTGCAGGAATACCTAAAATAGTTTTAAAAGCCTTTTATCACAGTATCAGCCCACCTGTCTTTGAAACACATACATTTTCTAGCAGTATTGTCATGCGTTTGACTCTTTGAGTAAACTCGTCTACAAAACATCGATTGTGTAGGCGAGAAAAATTTATTTTCCTCTTCTTCCTTGTTTTTATGTAGTAAGCCGGTAGTTAGTTCGTTAACGTAACTTTAAATAATGAACGTTGTCATACTAGGGTATCTGCGTTGGAGTAAAGAATTATAGTCGGCAGAAGTGCAAAAATTGCCTTAGAAACGAAAGTCAAAAGTTGGAGGAGTGGTAGAGTTTACGGAGATGTAAATAGTTTCTTCAGCGCTGTCTCTGTGCCGCGAATTCATTAAAGCTGGCGTGGTTTATGGCTTAGTTATAGGAAAATGTGAGATTACCCGTGAAAATGAAGAGCGACGTGTGTCGCATCCCCGATTCGCAAGAGTCTGTGCTCGCCTTTAATTCCTGCACCACAGCGAGTGGTAGTTACAGCGTGTAGTGTCTTAAAATGAAGCTGGTGGATGAAGATGGAATGTGAAAAGGGATGGTTGCAGGGAGTTTGATGCGCACGCCGTTGTCTTAACGAGGACCATATTTCCGCGACCAAAGTAACATTGACTTTATGCAAATGTAATGGTCTTAAAGAACTCCGGGTATGGTGTGTGCGTGCCTCCAGACTTGACATCCGAGAGCCGTGGGTGGAATCTTGGAGCTTTGACAGAGGCTGTACAACGCAGTGAATTCTGCGGGAAAATGGATGTTTCTGCGGACCGTGTTTTCGTCGCTGTGAGCAACCCCTCGTCCCAAAAGGAAAATTAAGTTTATTCGGGGGCGATAGAAAAGTCAGAATGGCGGGATATTCCGCGAGCTATTTACAGACTGTGTCGTGAATGAGTAAAGCTTTTAGTTGTCTTCCAATTAGAATCACGCTTTTCATGTGTCTAGTTTGCAATGATTGTATTATTATTTTCGCGTCTCCGAGGGAATGGTACGTTCCAGAACGCGAGGTAGTTTTCAAAGTTCCGTAATGTGCAATGCAAGTTCGATGTTTTGGTACAAGTTCGATGTCCTGGTACACAGTCTTGTGAATAGCGTTCCCTAGAGAATCTGTGAAGTCCAGTGTCCTTTGTTTGGGGCGTACGGTTTATATAAGATTGCGCTGATTGAGGATCGGGGAGGAATATCCATCTTCTACCATCATAGTTAGGGAAGTATGAAACAGAGGAAATTGTTACAACATAGATGTCTGCTTTCAACGAAGATCGTAATAGGATGTATCGTCTTGTCCGACCTTAAATCTGATAACTTGTAGCCAGTGAAAGAGGGCAAGCAGATGAAGGGCATTCCGCCAGGGAATCCAGAATTTCATGGCCTGTAATCTCAAGTTGTGGTTTATAGTTGTAAATAGATAGTTCACTGAGAAGTTTGAAGCTCTTCTCCCGAAAAAGCTGGTTCAGCTTTTTTCTCCCTTTTTAAATATGTCTTGAAGTCCTTTGCGGAAGACTCTTGTTCCGCGTAATTTAGCAGTTGTCCCATGTAGCCGGCCGTGATGGGGGCGTTTCTATAGTTTGTTGAAAGAGGCTTGAAACGCCGGAGGTCAGCAAAGCGAAAAAAGGAAAGCGAGGAAAAGAAAAACAGCCGTGAACCATGTTAACGTCGAAGCATTCTTCGGGCCGTCTTCCTTCGATAGGTCTCGTTCAGGGAGTTATACAATACATAATGCATGGGAGTTCTGGAAGCCAGTAACTCCCTGGAGTTGTGGGTAGTTAGAAAGTCAGTCGGATCCCGTGTAATGGCAATCAAAGGACGGT
The DNA here is from genome assembly GCA_020615345.1 of Triops cancriformis. Lineage (NCBI taxonomy): Eukaryota > Metazoa > Arthropoda > Branchiopoda > Notostraca > Triopsidae > Triops > Triops cancriformis. Next base: position 81,892 of record JAHZNP010000117.1, read on the forward strand.
CGTAATGACACAAGTCTGGTTTTGGTTGGTATCAGCAATTCCGCGAATCAACTCCCGAACTTACGGGCAAAGAAGCTTTCCCTGACACTGTTTTTGTCTTCCTTAATTCCTCCTTCTTGATGTTATAATTATTATACCAAGTTGCGAGTGGAGCAGCCAACTTTGTTAAGTGCGCTAGGGAGTGGATTCGGCCGGCGAGCTGCGCCGCGGAATTCAACCCTAACATCCCAAGTATCACCCTCATAAAAAGGGGAAAAACCTCCCTCGGAAATTACGACCCAACTTTTTGGCCCCATGCCGCAAAATTCGCCTCTTGCGTTTTTTATAATTCCGCGGAACGAAGCTGGTTGACGGCCGCCTGCCATTTTTTTTTGGCGTACCAGCTGTGGCGGAAGACAAAAGAACTTTACGTACCTTAATCAAAAAACGAAAACTCGGCAATTCAGAATTTTTCAGAAAGCAAACGGGTGGTTGATGGCCATTGTCCCCCGTCTCCCCCTTGGCTACTCCCACGTTTTATTTTTAGGGGGTCCAGTCTTCGGCGATGGTGATGACGATGATGATGATGACAATTTGAAAAGATGAAAGACTTGGTCTCTGTGTTGTCTCTCTCTGCGAGTGTGTGTGTCTTTCTAAGTTTATGTGATGTATTAGGACCCAGATGTTTGACTCAGGGAAAAGACTTGGGAAGAGCCAGACGGATTTTGCCGGGCAATTCCACATGATGACGGACGGAAATCAAGGCTTTTGCCAAGCCAAACGGGTCCCAAGTGGTTTTAAGATCTTCATTGACGAAAAGGAAAACAACTGCCTAGGGAATAAACATAATAAAAGGAACAAAAGGCAAAAATGCGCGATGGCGGAAAAAAGGAAGGGGAGATGAAAGAATGGGAAGTTGTTTCATATTGAGAATGCACGAGAAAGTAATTAAGACGGTACTTTTTTCTTTTCCGCTTTTTTGTCTCTTTTCCGTAGTACCCATCAAGGAAATATGGGCTCTAGCCAAGTCCGTGGCGGAATTACCCTGCGATGTTTCTACGACCGATCCCCAGGACCAAGTCCGGCTTGTCCTCTGGTACCGGGAAGACTTAGGAACGCCAATTTACAGGTAATATAAATGCGTTTAAGATGGCGAGAAATGGCCTGCAAAAGTACTTACCTTCGTTCCCGAGAAGGACTTATTTTGCACGGCGGAAATGCATGCCCATGTGAGTGTTACTTTAAGAGCATCTTGTAGCTAACATATAACCAGAGCGCTAGTTCTGCAACAGGGCTAAAACTCGGCACTACTTTGCGTTCAGTAAGAACGTGAAGTGAATTGTAAGAATATTCGTGACGCGCATTCTAAGTTGTGATTGATACCAGCGCCATTTCTGCGTAGGGGGTCAAACTTGACATTGACAGTCTTCCTAGCGTGCCAGGCAGTCAAAAGTTTGAATAGTTCTTACTCCTCTATTGCATTATTATATGTTTACCGGGCAATTATTGAACAAGTACCTTGACTGTTGAGTCGAATATTATTTCTTCAGGAGCGTCCGAATCTGACAAGAAAAGGGCTCGATGAGTAATAGCGTAGACGCCATAGCTCCACTGATAATTAGTTATTAGGATATTTTTCTTTAAAACAGTAGGTTGTCAGACTACTTTTTTGCTTGTTCTATTCTGAAGTTCCTGAAAATTTTACGTGCATGCGCCCTTGCAATTGCAGCGGCCAAACAATGTAATATACCGCCTTCCATTCATAGGAGAAGGTATTGTTACGTTTTTTTCCCCACTTTCGCATCGTCATAACTTTTGAAGCTCACAACGTCATTACGATAATTGTCACGCTGTCTTCGTGTTAGCCAGTTAACTAGCACAATTAGGGCATTGCATGAGTTTACCTGACGTCAGAGACGCCATTGCTACCCTAGCGGACATTCTGACTTTCTCGACACGCAATACCGTGGAGGAAGTGGTTTGGGATGCTTACCTGTGTAGCCAACTGTTTGCTGAGCTTGATTAGTTATGTATATATGCTACTTGACACATGACACCAACGCCACTTTTCCCTAGTGGCAGCTATTGACACTAAAATTTGAAGCAGACAAACTTGTTGGACAGATCAAGCAATGACAGCTTGTTAACTTCCATGGCATTCGCATGCATATTTGTTTCATGTAACAAGACCGCAGCTGCACTACATTTTGCTACAGCGTTAATTCCCCCCCCCTGGTGGCCATGATACCTTTTTTAACAGATTGTCCAAATTTTACGGACTTTTCTCTACTTGCTTGTAATGAATTTATGTAGCAAACCCTTTAAAACGAATTAAATGTAAAACAAATCCGTTTTAAATATAGTTAATTTCTTGCATAATTCAGTTTTGTATAAACACTCATTAGAACCGGTGCCGCCATTGAAAATTTTCTGCTTGAATTACCGAAATTTCTGAGTTATTGTTTCTACTGCACAAAGCAAATGAACAAAAGAATGATTCAGCCGTAAGAAAACTCGAAATAAATAAGTAATTCACCGTAGGAAAGAAATAGTTGCTGTTAAACACTAGAAACTATCCACGCTGGAGAGCTTAAATGTTGGTTAACGAGGCTCTCCCCCCACCCAGAAATTTAAACGTCGAGTTTCACATGAGGGGGTGAGGTTGATGACATGGGTATAATTGCGTAATTACCCAGTTTCCGTAGACGTTTCTAACTATATAGAGCGCACTCGAGCCGGAAACCTTGCTGAGCTTGTACAGCCGAAAACTTTGGTGGTTTACACTGTGCTCTTAACATTACTACCCCTCCAACTCCCGTCACGTACTCTACAGTACTCCCCCTTCCCCGTAAAAGGGATAATTAAGACACGCGGGACTCGTGTATCGTAATCCGCTCACGTTATTCTACCCGATTCCACGGATGAATTGCGGTGAAACCTTAGTTTTATTGTTCACCCCCGGGGCATTTCCACCTCTAAACCCCTGCCCCCCTCCCCACACCACCACCTTTAACCAAAAGGAATGTAAGAGTAGGAGAAACTTGACTTCAGGGAAGAAAAGTCACAAGGTACAATTTGGGAGTCCTTTGTGTCTTTCTGCCTCGGAATCCCAAGAAAAAACCTACCGTCGCCTAAAAAAGGAACAAAGAAGCTACAAGGCAAAAAGGGGTTCGGAATAATAGGGTCAGAGGGGTGAAACGAAGGCAACGAATCAGTGCATGTTACACGTAAATCATTCGGGCCATGGAAATAGCAAAATCTGGAATTGCATGTATACAGCTGTCACTCTTCAATTTCCACATGAGGCAATCTTCCGCGGACGGGGTGGTTTGATTGTCTTGGGGAAGAAAGCTATGCCCCTTGTATTCTATAAATATATTTTTTTTTTACCCCGAATATGTTATATATATGAAAAAGGGGTAGGAAGAGATACAAACTTCGTAAGGGGCGTCAGTCTGTGCCATGGCACCGATAGATGTTGCTTGATTCCTTTTTTCTTTGTATTTATTTTTCGTGTGGCTGGTCTTTTATGATGAGCAAGACGAAACGACTACCGCGTCGGCTGGCGGAAAGCTGCCAGCAACCCCCGCGGAAGATTGTTGTGAGTCGCTTAGATGAGAAATGATGCTGCGGGGATACGTGAAGCATTACGCACGCGGACACATTGATGGAGAATTAATGAGAGGACGAAGGAGAGCTGCTGCGAGGATGAGGGGGGCAGGATAATAATGGTATCGGAGAGAGTTTTAAGACAAGTCAGGAAAAGGTCTGGTCATACGAATTGCGTACTTTACAAAAACTTTCTTTTTTTTCTTTTAGGGAAGAAAGGTTGGATACTAGTCGCCTTAGGAAGGCTAGCACGATTTATAATAATACGCGCAGGGTGAGGGGACTGGAAATAAGTGTTTGGCTGAGAGATTAGGATTAATGACACAGAAGCTGAGGGGCTCATTAGTAGCTTTAAGGAAGGTGGCAAGAAGAAAGCATCTGCTCCTTGGAGCAAGTACGGGGAATGTGTGGAAAGCGCTTTCTGTATTGGGAATCATTCTTACCCTTCCGATGCCATTAGCCCGGGCGTTAAGTTGACAAAATCTGATCTAAGTATTGGGGCTTGCTAAGCGATTCACCCTGCAGGCTCTTTCCTTCTTAATATTCGATAAGCATCACAGCGCAGCGGATATTTCTTTTACTGTGTCTCGGAGCGATACGAGTGTGGTACCAGGATCACTTCTGTTTGAGGGGAGATTTCTTTTTATTTCGGGCGGGGGGGGGGAAAGGATAGGGGCCACAGATGGTTTAACCTAGTCCCCCTTCCTATCCTGGTGGTCGAATTATTCATGACAGTCATTGGGTGAGCTCGTAGAATCGTAATCAGCTCGTTTAGGGCCCTAGATTTGATTTCTACCAAGGTTTTCGAGCCCGTTAGTTTTGACAGTCGATAATAGGATTTTAATAAGAAAGACTGTCCCAGTTCATGCGACCACACGTGGGATCTGTCGTGTGAATCCAGGCCATAATTAAATTTTATGGTATTTAATGACGTACTTCTCTTGGAATCGTTGTAGAATCTTTTCGCCGGTCCGGACACTAATATCCCCCCAGCTATTAATTCTAAACATGTAGCAAACAATAAACTACTTTCGACCTCAGCTCCAGTTGGTCAAAGCGAGCAGTGTTAGAGCTAAAACCCATTAAGATTTTTTCGTCCGTCTGGAACGTGTTGAAAGAAGAAAGGTTTCAACTTTCCTACTTCATTCCGAAGTGAATAACTTGTTAATTCAGCACCGTACAAGCCTACCAACAGCCATTAGGTGCACTTGGGAGTGTCGAACAGTAATCACCGCCCTTTTTAAGTACCTTTTTGAAGACCAGCGAGCAACGTTTTATTAGGCGTCCAGCTTAGTTGGCCGCCGAGATAACCTGTCCGCCATAAAAACCCTTAGTAGCCCAGGCCAATAGGGAGCTCCGTTTGATTTCTGCAAGCCAAGCTGTACTTTTTGCGCAGTAATAAGAAAACAGTTGTATTGACGATTTTTCCAAACTTTGTTTCTTTATAAAATGTCACTATTCACTGTTAAACACACTCGCGTGATTTGCGCTCATTCTTAGCCACTCTTTCTCGTGATTGCTTCAGTGCAGTTCTGATAACTGCCGCTTCTGAATCAGGGCGCTGGTTTTAAACGCACTATGTTTCTTTAAAAGAAGAACCCACACACGTAAAGCAATTACTACCCTCCCTGTAATAATGTTTTGTTACCCTAAAGTATTAATGGTTTGCTTCGGTGCAATTTAGTTCTAATGACTCCCGCCTCTGAACCGTGGCGCTATTGACCAAAGTACTGTATTACTCCTTAGAACAGTTCACAGCCATAGCGCAATTAATATTCTCCTGTAATAACTTTCTCTGTAATAGCGTTTCTCTTAAATTAAAGTGGCCTTGTATTGCTTCGATGCTGTTTAGTTCTAATAACTGCCACGTATGAACCATGGCGCTGGCGGCAAATGTACTTTATTTCCGTAAAAGAATTTAGCTCAGAGCCATAGTGCCATTAATAACCTCTCTCTAGTAACGTTTTACTCCTTAAAGTGTTCTCTTATTAACTGTAGTAACTGCGCTTCGGCAGAGGTGGCAAAATACTTATATTTCTGATGAAAATCGTGTGAAATCGTGGCAAAGTTCCCGGTAGGTATACTTGTAACCGATTTCAGTCGGTGACAAAGAAATCTCTGTGTAGTTCTGAGCAAAGTTGCAACTTAAGTCTACATTCAAGCTTGAAGATAGTAATCCGTAATCCGTGCCCTATTGGCAAGTGGTTCCTTTTCAATAACTTGTGCCCTGTCTTTGCCTCCTTTTTCCTTCTCGAGAGCAGCAATTGGCTTTCGTGTCTCCCTAGCGACCATTTGTCGCAATAGGGAATCCGGCTTTTGCCTCCGTCTCCCCTAAGTTTTCATCACCTAAATTGGCCCAAATTGTATCTAAAGCTAGGCGGATTTTACTTCTTTCCCGATCACTCCATGAAATCATTCGTTTCCGTAGAGCTTGTTTGGGATCGTCTTTTATGAGGGAGAGAAAATTAGGCGCAGCACACAGGACTCGATTTAGGATCTTTGTCAATGAGGACAAAAGACACTCGCCTGAATCACTTGTACCAGGAAGACGAGATTCCTGATCCTCGATATAAAACGAACTCGTATCTTTTCTCTTCACATCCATATCTGAAAGAGCGAACGGTGGATACGGCTCCTCCTCATGTGTGTCCCACGGAGAAAGAAAAGGAGGGTGAGGGTCAAACGAGGAAAAGAATAGTGCATCCCAAAAGGAGAGGATTGGTTGGCATGGAAAGTACCGGCGTCTTTTCAGAAATAGAAGGGTAAGTGAGAGAGAGAAGAGAGAAGACTAAAGAACCCCAAGAGTTTTCTAGCCTAGAGTTTGGGAGGTATAGGACAGGGGGGAAAAAAAGGGGGGGGGGCAGAAAATGTCAGGTCGTAAGTCGGTAACTTTCGGCAGCGTCCTCCGCGGGAAATGGAACTGTAAAACACGGGACGGAGTCTGTCGTTACGGACATCCGGGCACACATATAACTAGGAGCCTGCTGGTAACTCCTCCTTCACCCCCTTCTATAAACCCTTCCACCCCTCACCCTACCCACCCCCCTTTCTTGATCTTCCTTCAAACTTTGGTTGGCGAAAACTTCGTGGAACCAAACTGCTGAAAATTATGCACAAGTAGGGAAGGACGAATGAACCAGGGTGAGGTCGTCTGTTCTGAATGGCACCTAGAGGTTGAGCTGAAAGTAGTTTAGTCCGATCTACAAGTGCTAACTCAGAACTAATGAATGTTAAACTTTGGGGAAGTTTTCGTCTGGGAAGGAAACCGAAATGCCAGGAAGTGCAGCATGGCAAGAAATGAGGAACAGAACTCTGCGAATTAGCTCGTACTGTTGTAAACTGTAATGAGAGGAGTAATGAGACTTTTATGTGTGTGTGTTTTGCGTAGTACGTGTCAGTACTAGCTAGAAGTTCAAGTACTAGCTAGAAATAAAGATTTGTGGCATATGGGGTTAGAAACAGAGAGTGATTAGCGAATAGAAAAGAGAGAAGCTTTACATTGTAAGCTTTTTTGTTCCAAGAGTTTTTGTGTTAGGTAGTGGCAGAAATATGTCTGCGACAATCTTGTAGTACTTGTCCAGGAAGTTTTACTCCAAAGTGAAGGAAAGTTAGGAAAGCTGCAGAGTAAGAAAGCGTCAGCTCGTGTTTGCCAAAGTTCCATTTTTTTAGAGTAAAATCTCAGAAAAGAAAAATTTCGCGAGCACGGGACAGAAATAGGACTTTTGGAATAAATTTCTTTGACTTTATTTTGCTGTCACATAAGTTTTAAATGGCAGAATAGGAAGAATTTATGGGACTGCAGCTCAGTTTCAACGAGATTGGCCAAGTTGTAACCTACCAGTAATTGGACGGATACGGCACGGTGGAATACTAGCAAACTGAAAAGTCAGACTCTTTCGTAAACACGAATACTAACAAAACTATTTCACTTGAAAGACTCACGCTGCAAAATTGTAACTGAAAATCTTAATTAGATCCTCCTGTGCCTAAAATCCCATTTCTGCAGAAATTTAGGGTTCCATAATTTTGATTGCTTATACAATACAATAATTTTACTTTCCTCATTTCTTCAGTGATCTTACATACGGCAAGAACCTACATACCATGTGAACCCTGTGGATTCACATGGATTGTGAAAATGTTCAAAAAAATTCTTCTTTATCGACCGCTGAAATGCGGTGTCCCACCTCAGATTCGAAATTGAACTTCTCTTCTGTGCATGTGAAGGAATTTCATTGATAACATCTGCAAGTTTCCTAATAAAAAAAATTATTTTGCTATCTGGTGTAATCTAGAGATCTTAATTACAGTTATTCTGCAATATTTCTGCAATATTTCTGCACAAATAGAATTTACCTGCTTACTTTCCTTCTAAAATATAATTATTTTTATCATTTACTATAGTGTACTACATTTCGCCTCATTACTCTTCTAATGGAAACTTACCAACACAAATAAACATGATTATAAAATCGGAGACGTTTATTTCACTCTTTCCAGTGTTGATGTTCGCGATGCCGGTTTCCACATGGCCGAAAGTTGGTCAGACGACCACGTCTTCGGGCCTAGGGCAACATTTCGGGTAGCCACGCCTATGGGGGGCCAAGGCGCGTTACTTATTACCAACATCAAACCTCGTGATGAAGGTATCTTCCGCTGCCGAGTCGACTTCCGTATGGCACAGACCCGGAACGTCCGGGTCAATCTAACTGTCGTGGGTAAGATTGTCCTTTTTTTTCTTGCACATTTTCTGCCTAGTCCCTCTTTCTCTGCTGTTTCCGAACTTCAAAAGAACTTTTCAAGTTTGAAGTACGCCGTTGTACAAGTTTGACTGTGATTTGGTCCTCTGCGGGCCTTTCTACCCGAATGACTAGCATAAGTCAATTTTTAACGATTCCATTTCCTTTATATTTATCCCAGAAAAGGCAGCAAACCCGTGAGGTAGTTTTCCCTTACAAATCCAAAGAAAGAGAAGGGTCAAAGAAAAGCTGTAATTTTGGAGAATCACATGTCAAACAGGAACCAAAAGAGGGTAAAAAAAAGTATCTCGAAACTCCATGGCTCAAGTGTTTGATTTCCGGGCAAAGACCAAAGAGAGAATCGTTATTTTTTTCCCTTTCACCTTAGCAAACTGGAACGAAAGTTTTTTTAGTACTGGTCGATGACGATTTGCATGGGATTGTTCTTCTATCATTTTTTCCAACTCTCATGTGATCAGTGTACGCGTGAGAGCGCAGAATACGCGTACGTGGACATAGAACTTGAATCACTCGAGTGAATTGCGCGTAATCTTTGAGTTGTTACCGATCCAAAACACGTCCAACGATTTTCTCTGAGAAATTTACATGCAGACTTCTCTTTCCTGCTGTCATTTTGAGTGCTGAAGTGAAAAGACGGTCCAAAGCCACTCGTACTGAATATAGACCTTCCCATAACCGTGTAGTGTAGTTCAAGAATTTTTGTCGTAGAGAAAAATATGTAAATATAAATAAAATAAAATAAATAAATAAAAACATAAGAAAGGAAAAAAAACAGAAAAAATAATAAAAAATTAGAAAAATAAATAAGAAATAAAGAAAATATAAGATACGAAAAGAAAGAAAAAATGTAGGAAAAGAAGTAAGAAAGAAAGAAAATAATAAGAAATGAAAAGAAAGATAACAATGCGTGTGTGCTGTCTTTTAAAATTCCCGCAACAGGAAAGTGTATTACATTGTTTTAATTGAGATTTAAAAAATCCAACTCAAGCACCGTTAAAAATTTAGTTCCGCATAATTTATTCACGAACTTGTCAAGAATTTGGAATTTCTTAAATCTGCAGATGTGAACAACCTCTTAGAAGGAAAAGGTGAGGTCTTAAGATACCCTTTACGTCCAGTAAGAGGAGTTTCCCCGGTAACACAAGGATTTCATTAAAGCTACAACTTTTCTGTTTCATTTCTGCCCTTGTTACTTCAATTGCCTTCGTTACGTTATTTCCTGAGCAACAGAAGAATTCGTAAGCCGTCGTAGAAGTTTGGTTTCAATGAAAATTTTATAAAGAATTGCGAGTATCAGGATACCCGGAAATTCTGTTTTCTATTCAATTTACGCAGAAAAAGGAAAAGGACTTAAGGCTTAGTCCAGGGTATCCAACTTCGGCGAAAAAAAGACTTCAAAGAGACGAATTGAAGTTGGCGTTGTTACTTGCACGGAATATGTCCCTTTAATGTGAAACTTGACATAGCCAATAATTGGCCTTTTGCCCAGCACAGTCCCTGACAAGATACGAACTTGAAACTACTAGTGCTACGTTCCAAAACAAAGAGGAACAAAAAGAAATTCTAACCGATCGTATCCCATTTCATAAATATATGCGACATAATTTCCCGAGGACGAGCAGATATATCCAAACATAATAAACCTTGACTGTTTGGACTTCCTCAATTTTCTTTCTCTGAAGAAAATTCTTAAGGAAAAGAGAACTCTGAAAGAAAAGTCTTTGAATATAAATCGACGTACATTTCCCTTTTCCGGCCAGTTTGTGGCTGTCTAAACTTGCCGCGGGGAACGAAACGCTTTTCTTCTTGTTAAACGATTAAGTAAAAGGGTAAGAAAAATGTGAAAGCCTTTAGAAGAAAACTTGCTGCGTCATTAGCTTGGAATTCAAGACAAATCAGCTCCATTCGGAGGAGGTGGGGTGGGGAGGAAGAAGCGCTTTAGTAAAGCGAAGGATTCTTGCACGGGACAGTTTTATATTATGTCTAATTAAATGCCATAAGTTCCATTCCCTAATAGACTACACTTATCTTCGATAATGAGGGTCTTTGCTATTAGTTTCCTTAATGTGGCGGACATTTCTTTACGTCAGCTCCATCTTGTTCGGGTAGCTGGCTTAGTAACTGCGCCTTTAAATAATGATGCGCTTTAATGAGCACATTACGTTAAAGTAGTATTCCGTTAAACTCCTTAAAAATTCCATTTCATTAAATTCCTTTAAAAATTCCTTCCCATTAAATACCAATAAGTTACGTCAAAAACCATATTAAAGCATTCCAAGTTCGTGGTAAGACAAAGCCAGTTGATAGTGTCCGTAATAACAGAATCCTTTGGCTGTTTCTGTAATTTGGGTAATGGTTAAATCTCTTAAATAATCACCTTAAATAATCACTAGCTATAACCGCCATATTGGCCAAGTGGCTTAGAGGTACGCGTCAAGGGCGTCTCGAGCGGTAAAAAATATTCCACTGCTACAACAAACTATTCCACTGTAATCTCTTTCAACTCGTTGTGCCTCGGGCTGTAACCGGCCACGCCGCGTAGTTTGGCTTGTAAGCGCCAAATATATGGATACATTCGTGGTCGCATAATACCAAAATTCTGAATGCTGTATCCGTGTGCTTTCGCTGTCCAGCTAATTTATATCTGCTGAACTATAGTCGTGCGAAACCGTAAATTGGCTCGAAAATTGCAGATTCTATTCCTACGCCGCTGAACCTTCTCTGGCTGGATTTTCCCTTTGTGTTATCACCATGCTTTGCAGGACTAATCAAGAGGGTCATGTTTAAACTTGGAAATCTAACACATTTTGGTTGTCACCCTCCCAGGGGTGCTGGGTACGCATCCCTTAAGAAGTTTCACGTGTATTCTTCGGGGAAGTATTCGTCTCCTGCTTATGTGGAGCATGTGAAGGAGCCCGTTCATCTCGTAGCATTGCCTCTCCACCCCCAAAACTTCAAATTGATCTCGGACTGTGTTAAGTCCCTCATTCTAAGCTATTTCTGCGCGTGAATCCACAATAACATTCACCCAACTCGAAAAAGATGTTTGTCTTCCCTTACAATACAAACTTGAAGAACTCTATCACTTACATTCTAAACAAACCCGAAACCTCTCTTGTTTATCTCGTTTTAAACCGAGAACTGAGCGAGTCCATACAGCCAAAGAAAAGAATGAAAGAAAGGGAGAGAAGAATTGTACGCTTTACCCCCTGTTTGCACTGTCTGAAAGGACGCAAATTCTTGCCACGAAGTTCTGGGAGTCGACTAGCTAAAGGTATGTGTACGCCAAGAAAGGAAATCTGGGAACTTTATCCCAAAAAGACAACAATAACTGTCTTCTGCGCAACGACGTCTTTTTTTTCGCTGCATGAAATTTTCCTTACGCTGGCAAAACAAGAAGGAACGGTCCGAGAGTAAATCATTTTCTTTGAATCAAGGCTTCCTTTTTTGTAACGAAATTTTCTTTACGACTCGCGCAAAAAAGGTACCGAAAATCTTCGCGTGCGCAGCGAGCAATTGTGCACAATGGTGGGCGTAGGTCGCGTATGAAGTTGTCCGTCTGCTGGAAACGAGTGGCAGTAAAACATGATATCTTTTCAGACGCAAAGAAAAAAGCAGTGAAAAAAGAATGAGACTTATCATGAGAAAATGACACCTCTCTTCTTAGGCGTTTTCTTTTCGCACTGATCTTTCCACCATCCCTAGACCGTTTCTTGCCCAGTACTGCTCTCTGGGTAAGGTAGGTAGGTGAAGTTTGTTTTTAAAGTCCTGACCGGTAAAAAGGGAGGGGTCGCAGAGTTGGCGAGAGTCGTTAAACGGACATTTGAGAGACGAACTCCCTCACCGCTTGTCGTTTTTTTTCCTTTCTTTCTTTGCCTGGAAAGTAAGATCTCGTAACGTGTAACGACAAAAGGGGCGGAGCGTCGTAACTCGTTTTACTGAAGAGTCAGCAAGAATCACTCGCTCGAGTTTGACGACGGATCATTGATTTCGGCTTGACCGACGTTTTGCTAGAAAAAATTATTTTGCCGTGTCTTCAGTTCTTTTCCATACAAAACCTTTTTTTTATTTTCTTTTTTACCTTGTGTGCTCCAGCAAGCCTTTGGGATTTAACCCTCCTTCTCCCTTCCGTCGGCCCACTCCCTGTGAAAACATTGTTTGGTGAAAAGGCGGGAAAAAAGGGTAGATTTCTTTGTATTCGTGGGACGTTTCTAATTAATCCGAGCGATGGAGAGCGGAAAAGCTTTTTCGTTGCGGGACAATAGGGGGTAAAACCCACCCCCGTCTAAGCGACGTTGGGTTGGGGCGGAAATGTGGTAGTGAGAGATACAGCAAAGCTGAACGAAATTCTTGGTAAGCTTGTAGAAGAGTGTTTTTCTTGATAGGAATCTTTAATTAAAGACTATTTCTGCGAAGTAATGTATTCGGTATATTACTACTGACGTAGCAGAAGACATGATCGTGCAATCGTAAAGAAGCTTCTGAATTGGGTGTCTGGAATAAAAGAAGTACGAAAAAAGCCATCTCTTTTTTAATGTAGAGCACTTTACGCGGAATATATTTCAGCGCAGAAATACAAGTCATGTGAATAACATTCGTATTGGGGTTGGTAGTTTTTGAAGAATATTTGGCGAGCGATAACAGAATAATGACTCGATCGATATTCCTCGCGTGTTGTGTAACAATTGTTTGACAGGGAAAATCATTCTTGCGAAATGTTTCTCGTGAAAAGAAGATTACTGCGATCGAGGAAGTCGAAAAACTAGCTTATCCTTGATCTATAGCAAAAGGGTTAGGGATATCGACCATACATGTATGCATATATGTTCCTGTCACTTTTTCGTGCTAGAAGGAGAAATGGGACGGTAAGTAAGGAAGAAATATATCACTGCAGAGCTGTGAACACGCATCCAAGTTTGGCATATGGGCCAATTTTTGCTGCTGGGTGACAGCATTATTTATATTGCATAGAGTAAGTAACACGAAAGCTCTTAAGCGAACTTTTTTCGCAATTATGAGTTGGAAAGCCAATGACACAGAAATATTACTGAAGAAATAGAAGCTGTTCCGTGAAATGCGCACGTGGAGGAACTGTCTGACTGAAATATTGAAAAGCCATGAAATGCCATTCTCTTAAACGACTGAAGGAGTTCATGTAAAAAAAATTACTGCAGGGAGAAGCTAGTATTTCTTCCAGGGTTTCTCCGTCAGAAGGATTACTGCTCATGAGCTTGTGGTATTAAATGCCATTTTGCAGAGCGAGCCTTAACTTTTTGTTCAACCTATCGTCGAGACATTCTCACAGAAATGTCTCAAGCTCGCTATGAAATAGTTCTTCGCAGAAATCGTATGACGAGGGATGAGCTTACGGATTACTAACGAAGCTGACTGACTTCCTTTTAGAGCCTTGATACCCGGGGCTTTGGGTAACTTTGGCGTGAATTAATAGAATGCCAACCTGTTAGCTTATGAAGAATTCCCCGTTCGGCAAAACTGAAACCTGGGCGAAGACATACTAAATTGCTTCACACGGGTCATGGAAAATGAATGGCATTTTGGCTTCACTTTAATCTCATGACACTTCTTTTTCCCACCTTTTTTTCTCCTGTTTCTTTCGCAATGATGAACAGTACCGCCTCGACGACCTGTAGTGCTCAACGAAGAGGGCGTGGCTTTAGGATCGACAGCAATAGCGGGGCCAGTCGGTGTGGGTGAAGACTTGCGCCTAACTTGCGAAGTTGCCGGAGGTAAAAATAAATTTTGCTAAGAAATTATGCTTTTGTAAACAAAAATGACTGTAGCTTACACAATTTGGCTTGAAAAGTGAAAACTAATGGACTATAAATCTTAGGGCGGCCTCCACCGAAAGTGATATGGTCGAGGGACGGTGTTGTATTAGACGACTCTTCATACGTGATCGTGGAAGGCGTGGTCCGGAATGATTTAACGCTAGTTGGCCTCACACGAGGAGATTTAGGGGCACAGATTACGTGTACAGCCTCCAACAGTAATTTGACCCAACCGGTCTCTGCCACCGTCACCATAGACATGATCCGTAAGTAATTCTTTCTGTCGCCTTAAGCCAAGCCACGTGGCTAAGAAGGTACAACTCTATTCTCACATATAAAGGTAGTTCCTTACGTTCTTCTGCACATTCTTCTGTGCATAGAACTGTACATAGGTGAAAGTTGGCAAGTTTTCATTTGGTAAATTCATTTTGAAGTAAAGAGCTAACACGGAGACAGAAAAATTATGGAAATTTGCATGTTGACCTGTTCGCTGAAAAGCACGCCATCTTTTGTGCTAAGTAGTCACCGTTTTTTCAGCCTAAACAACATTTTCTCCAAGTTTTCTCAACACTTAAAACAGAAAATGGCGTTAGGCAGTGGATTTCTAACTCTAATAGCACTAACGTTGCAGAACTCATCAGCTGCCAAGGTTTTACGTTGTTTGCGCATTCCATTCTCTTTTAACACTTGAACCTGTGAACTTGAGTCAAACCTTTGCATTTTTGTAAAACACGCCACATGTCGAGACGTATTTCTCGTCAAAGTATGCCAGTAGATGTCTCTGCTCTTTAGCTTCAAGATTGTACGCGATTTTGCACTGAAGCCTTTTTCAAATTCGCATAATATCTTGCAGTACATCAAACTTTGCTTTCTTGGCCCAAGTCTAGTTCAGAAACAAGACTGACGAACTTCATTACTTTTGCACGTATAAACCTGCAAATTAAGCACTAACTCAACGGGTCTTGCGAAAGTGGACCCTTAAGTCTTCCGAAATCGCTTTTATCCCTTGCAGAAACAAACTGTTACATCTCAGGAGTGTCAAGATCGATACACTCCTCCTTGTTTTTATTATTCTCCGTGACTCTTTCCCCTCACCTCTTTTTCCCACAGACATTGCCTTCTTATACAAGGTTAACGGGTTCATCTCACCCCGAAGTTGAGATTCGCCAAAAAGACAAAATTCCTAAAAAAAATCTGCCTTCAAAGGCAAAGTAATTCTGTTAAAAGGCGCGAAAGCAAGCGACAAGACCTCATTAAGAATCCGGAATAAAGAACTTCCTACCGACAGTTTGACACGTGCACCATATTTCTGCGTCAGAACGCTCAAACATGTCGCGTTCCCGAACAGGAGATCGATATCATCAGACATTTTTTTAACTTGTTTGCAAGATATATTAAAGAGAGAGAGGAAAACAATATCATTGATGTGTGCAGCAACGCCCCAAATGGTTGTCTTTCGTTTTCCATAAAACTGGCGCCACAATTGGTCCCTTGCGGCCCTCCAAACCTCCATTTTATGTTTTATGCGTATATTTCTCCCCTCCAAAATTTCCAAAGAAAAATAAGCTACATGGAATCATCCAAAAAACAACCCTCTCCGGGAACGATTTTCCTTGCAGGCCCCCCTTTTTATTACGAACTCAAATCTTTTGTGAACTTTAACAGTTGTAATCTCATACCCGAGATTTTTTGACGCCAACAAAAATAGTAAAAAGTTTCCCCCAACTTTTGAATATGAAATTTTTATTGCCTTAGTAACGCTACTCTACGTTCATTTCAGGTGGCTTTATTTCGTATGGTCCAAAACGGATGAGTCTCTTTTAAGGGCTAGGGGAGAAAAGTAAGAGAGCGAGAGAGAAAGAGAGAGAAGGAGAGAGAGCGAAAAGAGGGTGGAGGATACACTGTATAATTACGCTTAATGAGGTTCGAGTAAAAGGCGTCGGAGCGCCGCGTTATAAAACGTTGGCACTGCAATGCGCCTGTCGCCATATTTCTTGGGATTGCACCCCCCAAAAAACCTCCATTCCTTCCTTTTAAATGTTAGTTATAGGCTCCCTCGCTTGTACCCACCGGGTTGGTACTTTTTCAGAGTAGAAAGTTTCGTTCGTGTTGCATTCCCGAAGTCTTTATCGCTCTTAAAAGAACCTTTGAGTTTTTAGAAGCTTGTTTGCGTGAAAATTTTTATTGTTGGAGCAGTTCTGGGGTGTTGCCTTGAAAAAGCGCATCTCAACGTTTATACACTAATATTACACTCATTGACGGAGAAACTGGCTGTAAAAACATGGGGGAATAATGTCAGGAATAAGGACTTCCATTTCACTTATTGTCTATGAAAGAGTTACCGTTTTTAATTGCGAGTAAAATCTCGTACTGCGTTGTAAAATGAGAACAACTTGCAAACCAAATATGAGGATTCCAAATGTAATTTTCAGCCCTATAACGTAATATTTACAGTTTTAAGTTAGGTTAACTTTGTAATATTCGGTAGCGTGCGAAAGTAGCATTTTTTCAGTAAAGGTCATTTTAGAACCTTTTAACAAAGGAAATGCACCTTAACGACTTTTCCCATGCCATAAAATTGCTTTTCGGTGATTTTTTACAATTGCGAAACGTGCTTGTTGGAATTTTTTCTACTAGAGATATATTACTCTGCAGTTATGTATAGAAACCTCGATTTTCAATTAATTGTGGAAATTTTTTTCTGGAAAAAATGCTTGCTTCGCTGCCAGAATTTGGTCTTACTGGTAGTTATTAGAAAAGGTGTTGGTGAAGGGATGACATAAATATTTAACTAGTTCTCCCTTATTGTGGTCTGAGTTTCAAAAGTCGTGACAAAAACGTACTGCAAATTTTGCTTGCTTCAATTGAAAATATTTCTAAACGGTAGCTGATTTTTTGTTCAGGTTGCTCATGACGGTAATGAAAATTATTGTCCTACGTTTCAGCTTAGTTTGCAGATTCAAAACAAAGCTAGAAAGGAAGAGATTGTGGGAAACTTGTCCTACTTTCCTCTGAAATTCTCTCCTTTTTTACCTATTTTTGACACAGTCGTGTAATTAAGGTAGGAGTTACGGTAGCTGTAATTGAGTTTCTCGCGTCAAAAGCGTAACGAGTATTCACATAACGTTTTTAAAGTAATATTTCCTTTTTTAAGTAACATTTGCTTTTTGTAGTATTTTTCGAAAGTTTTACGTCATGAAACCAAAAACTTAGACGAAACTTTATCCGGAAATGTCTACCAGCTCATTAAACGTGGGGTTTTCCTGAGAGAAACAGAATTTTTCTCCACTGCCTTTACTGGCCAATTCGCTGTTTATTTATAACCGTGAAACCTTACCATTTTGGCCACAGCTTACTTTTATTTCTTCCCATTTTCGACTTATTTTTGTCCCCATTTGCTCCGAGAGATTGATTCCTGTATATCGATGTCGTTGGTATTAATTATTTCTAACCAATTAGGGAAACCAATAGGATTCCGCGTTTATGTTGGCGGGCTTCGAAATGAGCCACAGAAAGCTTAATCCAAGGAGCCAAATGAAAAGAAAATCGGAGGGTTTCTTAATCATTTTATATCAAACTCAAAGCGTTTGTAGCAAAAGCCCATTTATGTTAATCTGGAGATAGAAATATATATTTCTGCCATCGATTTTGTGACCGTGATCCTTACTCACGCTACCCGTATATCGCTTTCTTCGCTGATCCTGAGGCGCGTTCTTGGGCATTAGGAAATCAATTTCTTTGCTAGTGGATTTGTGTGGCGGCGGTGGCGGAAGTCCGGATACTTGTGATAAACCTTAGGGAAAGCAAGGGATTTATTCTGCTCTCCACGTTTAGTTCCCCATTCATGGCTAATAGCATTTCTGTCCAGTTATTGGCCCAAGAGGTGAATGCAATTGCGGAAAAGGCAAAGAAATTGGACGGTCATGGAAAAGTAAGCGACCGTAAGACAATTTGGATAGTGTGGGTGGTAGGAGAGGGGGGGGGGGTAATAGGAGGCGGAAATGCTCAAAGGTGGAGCTGAGGTCTTAAGGACCGTTGGGAATGTTTTCAAAGATTTGTTTCTTTCATTTACTTATTTGGATTCTTATTGTTATTTAATTTTTATTGCAGTGAAACCGTTGGATGTGCGATTGGTCGGTGCGGACACGCCTCTTTCCGCTGGCAAGCCTGCGACGCTAACTTGTCTGTCGCGAGGGTCACGCCCGCCGCCATTAATTGCGTGGTTACGCGACGGCCATCTGGTGGCAGAAGCTCCAGCCTTGGTAATGTCCTTGAAATTGGTTTAATTTGGTTTTAGTTCTCTATAAAGTTAAACGACTGGTTTGTGCTCATGACAGTTGTGTAATCTTGAGACGCCTTCTTTTAACGATTTTCGCACTTCGTTCCGCTTGTGGAGCTTTAAATTGATTGGTGACGGTAATGCAATTTGCGGAGTGGGACTAGTCTCTCATAAAACGCGAGCGACCAACGTAAAGGGAGGCGAAAAGGAAGGGATCGTTTTCTCTTGAACAATGTAAGGGCAGAAACTATAGATTAGCCTCAATTATTACAGTACATACACATTTTCAACCAAATTTTGAAAGGTTACGTGTATAATTGCGAAAAAGAGAACTAGCTTTGCTGTACCCAGTAACCTCAAAACGTTGTTCAATGTAGCCATAAAGTTCATAAAGTTCATTTGGCACCTTTTGCTAGGGAAATAGGCCCTAATGGCTTTTACGAGAGCTCCATAAGAGTCATTTTGGTATCCCTTAGCATGCGAAACAAGTCTTATAGAATTTTTTTTTCTTACGGCGTGAGCAAAGCTCGTTGCCACTCTTATAGATTTCACTTCCAATAAGGTTCATTTTTCTAAGCTTTAGCGTTGAAAAGTAAACTTATGACCTTCAGTTCCAGTAAAAAAAATCAGTTTTTTTCCCAATATTTCGGCGTTTGACTTTTGGTACAAAATGGAGCCCGTAGTATCCTATAAATTTCAATGTAATGAAACAATTTGTACAAGTTCCCTATGAACCTGTGTCCAGAGAGGCTGGAATTTGGATATCGTGCGACACTTTATGAAGACTTTTACTGTTTTCGGGAAAGGAAAATCCGTATCGGCCATGTATTGACCATTCGTTGGAAGAAAAATGGACATGGCTAGTCCGAAGAACAAGACATCTTCCTTTCTAAGGTCGTTTTGATCCGTCCTAGTGCCGAAAACAATGTTGCAGTACCTTACTACAGTCTTTTTATATAGTGACAAGGTGATAGACACTTTCCAATAAAAAGTCCATCGCTGAAATGAAACCAAGACTGCCTTGTGCAACCACAAGACCTCTTTCCCTGGGGAATTGATCTGCTTTTTTTGCTTTGCAGCGTCCTAACGCCATGACGGCGATGCAAATACAGCACTAACACGACGAAAAAGAAATATTTCTCTTGCTTTTTTATTGGCTAAACTGTCTTTTTTCGCATTTTTACTAGCAGGGGTCGAGGAAAGGCGAAAAAGAAAATAAAAGAAAGTAGCTAAGGAAAATAATAGAAAAAGCAGCAGTTGGTCTCCTGTATAATTTATTTGCCTTTTTTTCTCCCCCTCGCGTCATTCGATTGGAAACTTTTCCGCCAAGAAGGGAGGAGAGGGTGGGAATGAGACGTCCTGGGGCGTGTTGCAGTGGACACCGGGTTTAGAAGATGCCGGCAGAGTTATTACTTGCCGTGTCCGGAATCCGCTATGGATCCCAGGCCACGCCCACGAATCTATCGAAGAAGCGGCCTTAGAAGATTCACGAACTTTGGCCATTCAGTGTAAGTTATTGGCCTTCTTTGAATTGCGTACAAGTTTTAAAGCTAACGGAAGGTAAATTATTTTTGTTAGTAAAAATAGAAGTTCCGATAACTTGCGCAGAAATGTCGAGCTTACGTCGGAGCATTACGTATATATTCTATGTGTAGAAGCCAATTTTTATTTTGGGTTGCAGAGAAAAAGGTTGTAAAAAACAAAGATTTTTCAGGTGTTTTGTTATGAAACTTGTTCAGTTTTGCCCCTAGGTGGAGCTACGTTCACGCAGAAATTGCGTAGTAGGCAGCAAGCAGACACGAAGTTAAATTTGGATTACTTTTTCAACGCTGCACAGCCTCAAATTTTATTGAGATTGCTTCTTAGATGAGAACAGCATTCTTAAATCACAGAAATTGCCTTTCTTCCTGTTCTAATTAGGGAAATGGAAATGAGCGCTGTATAAGTAGACAAATTAGTTTCTTCGCGGAGTTTCTGAATTCGCAATACAGTACGCATTATGCTGTGTAAGGCAGAAGTACCCTAATAAAACATGTAGGAACTTCAACAGCGAAAAGAATGGTAAATGTAGCAAAATTGTCCGAGTAAGTATAATTAGTGCAACTCCCTGGAAGTAAGGAATTATTTGCATAATTCGTCATGTGACAGAGTTAAAGCACACCAATATTCTTTACGAAGAAAGGAAAAGTTGCTATTAACCTTTGCTAAGATCATAAGGTTGACTTTTGTGTTCTCTGCCACAATAAACTGGCCTTATTGCCTTCCCATTGCACCATAAGGGTCATGCTCCTAAGCTTTAGCGTAGCAATATAGCCCTTATGGGTACCGGCCAATGCAGTTAGGTAGAAATGACAATGTAATTTTCTCTTTCTAGATCGACCTCGAGTTCAGCTACAATTGGGCAGTAACCTACAAGGCGATAACATCAAAGAAGGCGAGGACGTCTATTTTGATTGCCAAGCTTACGCCAATCCACCTGTTACCAAAATCGAATGGATCCACAATGTAAATTCTTGGTATTTCTCTCCCCCTCCGTGCTTTTCCTTTATGTTATTCTTTCGTTGTCGTTCTTCGCTAACTCCAAGAGGAGCGAAACATTTATAAAAAAACAACAACAACAACTGTTTCCTCCTTATTTTTCTTTCAAGAATTTCTGCTTAAGCAAGAAAAGAGCAAAAACATAGCAGCAAGGAGATTAAAGAATCGATGTAAATTGAATGAAGCTGCAGCCCGGGCTTGGCATACCAAATTACACTTTTAGTTTTCCCTTGGAATTTTTTCCCATTGAAAACGTTGCCTAATTTAATAAATTATTCATTTCTTCCCTTTTTATGTTCTTTTCCTTTTGGGGGGCGCGGGATCCTCCTTATGGCGTCCACCAACAAAACCACAACAGGACAAGAAACTGCTGCATAATGTAAGTGGCGGTGTTATCGTTTCTAATCAAAGTTTGGTCCTCCAACGCGTTTCAAGACTCTCGGCGGGCAAATATCGTTGTATTGCGTACAACCGGGAAGGAGACACCGAATCCGATTGGCTACCCCTGGATGTCAAATGTAAGTTTCGCTCCCCTGGAGGCGAAAAGGGGGGATTTTTGTCAAGAAAAGTACAAGCCAACTTTTTGTCACATCTCCCTTCCTATTGTTCTCCAATTTTCTTGGACTTTTTCCCCACTACCACCACCACCGCCGCCGCATCTCCTAAAGCCTCCCTCTTTTGGCTGTCAAACAACATCTGGCTGTCACGGTCATAGAAACGATATTCTGCAGCAGCAACAGCAGCGGCAGAGTACTGTCTGTACTCGTACAATTTCTAACCCCCCACCATGATCTGCTCCCTTCATTGTTTAAGTCCCTTAAGATTTCTTTTCCCCCCTACGCCAACTTTTCTTTCCCTTCCGCCAAGAATCTGTCCAAGGAATTTCCCCAGGGAACTTGGATCTTAGCTTTTATCTATCGTCACCCAGAAGGGGGGCGTGGAAGGGTGGTAAGGCAAATGGAAGCAGAATGGTGGGGATTCCCTAAACAAAAGGCTGCCCGTCATCTCTACTTAGCGTTTTTCTTATCTATGGCGCTCACAAAAAGTTTTCTGGGGGGCTTGTTTCTTTTCGCTTCCGTCAGTGTGTACGATTCCTAATGTTTCTTTTTCGTAATTATCGTTTTTCCACGTTACTGCGCTGAATACAGACGCACCAGTGTGTAAGTCCGGTCAACCGAGGGTGTACGGCGTGGCGCGATTGGAAGAAGCACGTATTGTTTGCGAAGTTGAGAGTAATCCGGTAAAAGGGTTAGTCTTTCGTTGGGCGCTCAATGCCTCTGCGGGATTGGCCGAACTGTCTCCGGGCAGTTATACCACCGAAGGGACGCGTTCTGTGGCAAATTACTTGCCGACCACTGACTTGGATTTTGGCGCAGTTTTGTGCTGGGCCAGCAATGCAGTAGGCCCCCAGGCCCATCCTTGCGTCTTTCATGTCATTCCTGCCGGTCAGTATGAAATTTCCTTTTGTTGACTGACTTTTTCGGGGTTTCTTGTTCTGGGTTAAGGCTTCAAAAGACGTCAGATGTACTGGACATTGGCAGACGTTGTCCCCCCACAATGGAGCCCACTCCAATCAGACTGTGTCCCTTGAAGGCTTAGGATAATCTTATTTTAGCTCCTGTACTGGAAGTTACGAAAGGGAAGAGTGGAGAAGACGTCGAGATGAAATTTCAGGATATTTTAGCGTCTAATGGCTAGGGAAGAAAGTTTTAGTGCAGTCGAAATGGCGCGATAACAATTGGGTGAGCTGAAGATGTAGTGAAGCGAAGAGCATGGTAACATTATAGCGAATTTTTATTTTGGTTTATTTTATTTCTTACCAAGGTAGCGATAAATTTCCAGAGCTTGACCGCTGATGGAGTACACAGTTATTTATGTAGTTTACTCCTGACTTATTTATCTACTTATTTATATAGTTTACTCCTGACCTTATTGACTCAACCTACACTCGTCATCTGCCCACGTGGCGTCTATACCACTGGCGTGCCTAGTGGCCTGTCCAGCCAACACTATTGCTGTAGCATTATTTTTAAATTTGCATTACTGCCATCGCTGGAATGGTACAATTCACTACTATAGGAGTGCATAATGATATTGTAATTTTTGTTTATTTAGTGACTGGCCTTACGTTCACCAAATGCCCACGAGGCGTCTGTACCAATTGCGCCCCTTGTGGCCTTTTTTTAACGCTATTACAGTAGCATTATTATTCGCTTGTATGGACTACGCTGACAAAAAAAATTACAGGGGTAACGCAGAGAGCTAATTAAGCCTCGGGAGACTGATTTACCTTCATTAACTGCGGAAGATGCTGAAGCTTCAACCAATCGCGATCAATAGAAAAGGCAGACCGCGATGTTTGGAACAATGTTATGAATTGTTCAACACCAGCGGAAGCATTTGCACTTTGGTGAAATTGGTTATTTAAGTAGTGTATAAATAACACGGTTTAAGATGTCTATGTGTTCATGGTCCCAGTTCTTTTATGCAGGTGACGCTGTAGTAGGAAACTAAAGGAATTATTCATCAACTTTATACACGGTTAAAGTTACCCGATAGCATACTTGATACACCACTAAGATTTTGGAGTTTGAACATTTTCTTTACATATTTCAGTAATAATTTTCCCCTAAGCAATATTTACGTACTAATATATAGCCTACATAAAGTCTTTCGGACTTCGCGGTTTACCTTTCATATAGAAATGATTGAACATGGGAACTTATCTACGCTTTTTTCTCATTATATATCACTGTAAAATTTCTTGTAACGCCTTTTAACTTCAACTTTTTCTAGTAAAGAAAATTACTACGAAATGTGTAAAAAGTAATACGATAGTCTTTGTAAAATACGTCACTACTACCCTTGTAAATTTACAAAAATTCGTTGTAACCACGTTACAAGAACTTTTTGTTTTTTTATGAAAATGGGTTGTAGATTCCACTACTCAAACTTTTCGTAAATTTTACAATTACTGCTGTAAAAATTTCCACTTGGATTACTGTAAATTCACAGAATATTTCTGTATCTCCGCAAAGACAAAAAAAAATACTTTACAAAACCTTGTAGTGATATTTCATACAAGATCTGGATGTAGATTACAGTAGAACTCGTAATTTTACGAGAAGTACTGCGTTCTTACGAGAAAATCAATTAGACAACGATATTCGACAACGATTTATTGATACAAGGCTCTCTTGTTTTCATACAAAGCATTAAGTCACATAAATTTTCCTGCAATTTGAATGTGGCTACCTTAGTAAATTGGATGCCTTCCGTATTTAGTTCGGAAGATTAAATATTAACACCTACAGCAGCAAGTCACTGAGTTTCATGCAATTATATATTCATGTTCAATAACACACGAGAACAAATAGATAATATATACTCTTTGTAAATTCGCTTAGAAAAAAGTTTTCTATATTATTAACGAATTATTCGTAAAACCAAATAAACTTACTGTACAGGAAGTTACAAAAACTTTTTTAAAATTTTTACAAGAAGTATTTAGGTTACGTTCCACGTGAAGTTTCCGTAAACATACAGGATATATATGAAAAAGTCGAAGTGAATTCACTTGCAGAACAAACTGTAATTTTACAAACAGGTTCTCGCAAAGTTAACAAAATGTGTAGTAAATTAAACAACATTGTTATTTAATTTACAACAAACTCATTGTAGGCACATTAGCTTTGAAATATTTGTATTATAACGACAAAATTTACGTAATAATACAAGCAATCCGTTGTAGACATCATTACGAAAATATTCTTGTCAGATTATCCAAAATTGTCGCTAAACGTCTGTAATTTTAATTTTTTTTTACAGTGATGCAGCAACAATACTTTCTAATTGAAAATCGTTTTAATAACTATAAATTTAACATAGCGAAGCTTTCAAACTTCACGGTCTACTTTTCTCGTAGGTGACGATTGGTACAAGACAAATGAAGGTAAGTCAGCTTCAAGAGGCTTAATGAGACCTCTACGTTATCCCGTGTACATTTTTCTTTTTGCTCAGCGCAATACACCCTCACAACAGTCTTAATTAATTTCTATAATTTACTCTTGATTTATTGGCACGGAAACTCGCCATATGCCCATTTGGCGGATAGACAGTGGCGCCTCTAGTGACCTCTCTTCTCCTCACTCGGGAATTGCATTCTTCTTCGCGTTTAATAACACACTATCTAAGGATAATACTAAGAAAAAGAAACTGTTAGCTATGAATATTGGAGACAATTTCCTGTACATGAATATTTGCCTTACAGAAAAGCCGGATCCTGTGAGTAACTGCAGCGTTTCCCACCAATCAACCGACTCGTTGCTGCTGTCTTGCCTGGAAGGTTTTAGTGGCGGCTTGCCGCAGGTTTTTTTCCTACAAGTCTTCTCTCCGTCACCCGAAACCGGTTCTGGTGGTGAAATATTGCACGCGAACATGACCAGTGCCAAACCTTCGTTTTTAGTCCGGGGTTTGCAGCCCGACACGCAGTACGAAGCTCGCATGTATGCCGTGAATGCCAAGGGACATTCGGCTCAGACCACGTGGCGGCTGATGACCTTGCGGCCGCCGGAGACCCAAAAGAACACTGAATTGGCGGACCGGAACCGCCCCACTTCCCAAGCTGCCGGCGGTTCATCACTGTTAGCCTTCACCCCCATTCTGGCCATAGTCGTTGGGACTTTTTCTGCCCTCATACTCCTCGCATTACTTCTCGTCCTGGCCCTGAAATTACGATGCAGAAGGCAGAGACGAATGGGGCTCCGGCTGCGTTCTACTGGTTGTCACTCCCATTCGTTATCTACGGACATGACCCAAGCTGGGTGTTCGGAAACCATGCTCATGGTCAAGGCTGATCAGCGAAGCCACACCCCCGCCAGTTCCGGAGGCGGGAGCTCCGTTCTAGGCCACGCCTCTACCGTTCTCTTGGACGATGAGCGCAACCCGGATCTTATTCCGCCTCGAGGTAAATTACGTTGCCCTAACCGTTTCTTTGGCGTCATTCTCGGCGCCACTGGGGTTTATTATTTTTAACTCCGGTTGCTAGCGCGGGAAGTAACAAAATGGCGTCGTAAGGGCTCTTTTCCTTATGTTAATTTCATTGTTTTCAGCTTGGGGACTTGGCTGGTATCGTGCTTTGCATTGCAGATCATTGAATGCCAGCGAAAGGAATTGTAAATGAGCGAAGCACGAGATGCTAAAAAGTTAAAAGGGAACTTTGAGTGTTTTTTGGGCAGTAATTTTGCAACAATTTAACGGAAGTGCAACGTGACAGCAGAAACATGGGAATTCGCGAATAATGCAAAGGAATAATTGTTTCAAGGACAGTGTCATTTTAAATGTCAAAGGCGTGGGTACCAAGGAGGTATTGTCTGGCACTGTGGGGTTTGTTATTTGGACTTTTGGAAGTAAGAAATTTTTTGCAGGGTGATAACGTCACAGCAAAGGAATCGGAGAGTATTTTTTAACTAGTTTGTAGAAGACAACGCTGAAAAAGTAGAGCGCATTTCAGGAATCGATTTAAGTTGGGATTGCTAATTGAAAACTGTGCCAGTCACAGCGCTATGCACCGAATAGCAATGAAGGCGATAGTGAAGGGAGGGAAAAAGTAATGACGGGGAGAAATGCCCAAGTCCTTTAGAACTTAAATAGCGTAACGGCATTAAGAACAATAGAAGCACATTGAATTTCAATTAATCTCGTTCGAGGAGCTTAACTAAAGAAAGAGGGAGCGATTTCCAGTACTGGCACTATAGCAGTACCAGTAATGCCCAGAAAAATTGCTCAGTAAAGCAAGGAAAACAAAGAGAGAAGTTTTAATTCAATTTCTGTGCGCATATCACGTCCATTTTTCGTATATTAATCAGACCTGTGCAAAATCAAATTCAAGGAAAGTGAAAATCAATTCAAACCAAAATCAGAACGTTTTCCTGAAATTCAGTTCAATTCAGTTTGGAATAATGCAATATAAGTCAAATAAATTAAAGTAAAAAAATAGCAGTGGACAAAGTCAATTCAAATTCAATAGAACGAATTAATTTTAAGTGAAATCCAATTCTTTGCCACTGAATTTGAGTTGGCTTTGTGCACTGCTAAATTTCAAGATCAAATTCAATTCGTTTGCCCAGCTCTAATATCAGTACGATCGGCTTGAATAGTATTGTGGTGAGTGCCTCTTTGATCATGTAAACTATTTTGTTAATCTTTGGTGTGTTAATGTTTTGAACCATTCAAATTAATTTTCAAGTTTATTATCTTCGCATGTCACTAGACGACGCCGGCTACGTGACGTGATTCTTAAGCTGGTCTGATTTCCTTTTTTCTTTACTTCAAAGAAAAATACGAGTTTAGTCTTGTTCCTTCTATTGAATTTACCCTTTCTTTATTCGCTACAAAAGTCACGTAAACGCGAACAATACTTAGCATCCAAAATTGTTCCGTAAAAAACTGAAACCGTGGTGTCAATTGGCGCAACTTTGCACTCTCTCAAGCAATTCACGTAGCTCTTACAATCGAAAGACGGTAGTAATGAAAAGCTGCAACAAAGGAAATGAAAACCTAAGAGATGCACTTTGCTATCTTTGACTTTCATCTGCGACAATCATTTGTCTAGGAAAGCCTGCTGGATGAAACTAAACAACTTTGCTTGGCACTCAACGCGTTGTGGTGACTGCATGCTCAGAAACATGTATGTTTTACACATTTCAGTGAATTGCAGTGGAGAGTTTATTACGAGTGAGCTGGGCTAGCAGTGTGTCAATTTTTTTGTGTAATTAAGTAGTTTTTTTCGTAACGAGTCAACCTGGATTGATTTATTACTGTGCTCTTGTGTTTCAGAAGAGGAATTGTTGATGCAAGGGCGAGCTCCGCCCCTAGCCGCGCTTTTGGCCGATTTGCCGCCACATTACTGTAGGCAATTAAGTAGTCATCCCGGGGAATCCGGTCCGGGTGGAATGTTGCTCAGTCATCCCTTAGTTTCAGCTCACCACGCCCCTTATGTGGGTCCAGCCCTCGCCATGGGCGATTCGGCGACACTAGGGCGGAAAGCGCGTTGGGTAACGTTTCGCTTAAACTCGTAATGCACTTTGACTTTCATGTTTGACAGGAATCCATGTTATAGAAGCCGGAATACGAACCAGGATTGGCCCACCTCAGTAGTACTTTACCTCGTATGCCCCATTGGACCACGCCCCTTAGCTCGGCATCGAATGTGACACCCGGATCGCCTATGATAACATCCAAGAAAGAAAGTTCAGTTTAGGGACAACTCTTAGAAAAACTCAATAAATTCAGTAAAAAAAAAATAGGAACTTCAATGTGTATGGAATTATAAATCTAGTGGTTGAGAAACTGGATTGAGAAAAAGACTCAATTGGAAAATATGTAGTGATCTCGCACCCGTTTTTGTGAGTTGGTGGTTAGTGAATCCTGTTGTGATGTCCGTCGATTTTTTTATTTATTTTTTTGTATGAGCGACGCATTCAGGCATGAAGGGAAGGCTAATTGGTGTGAATTGTTAAACTTGGCAATTTTAGGGTTGTAAGTTGTATGTGTTCATCCCACCCGGTTGTTTATCATTCTTAACTGTGATATACAGGAAAAACAACAATCCCCTTTAACTTTGGCAGTTTCTAAATTATTGTCTAATATTTTCATTTAAAAGTTCGAGCGCACAGCTGCCGACGGGGGAAGTCACGACTTTTCCTTGTGGAAGAAAATTACGTTTTTAAGTGCTTGGTCTTGCGGTGACTTTTTAATTTCGATATTTCATCAAATGTTCGGTTCATAGCGCGGAGAAAATTAAAATTGTAGAAGTCATCGAGCCAGTATTTGGCTTCGGCGCCGTTGTTTAATGAAATTTCCTGAAAATAGTTAAGAAAGAGTCTATAACTTTTTGAGAACTCTGTGCTGCTTGACTAGGACTCAATATTTGGTACTTCAAAAACTTCAATTAGATCTACCGATTCGTCATTTTGACGTTGATGGAAAATCTAATAGTCACGCTTGCTGTGTGCTAGAGACCGTGACAGAAATCTGTCGTTCTTGCACGCTTGGTCATTTAGATTATATTCTTGTAAACAAAAGAAATAATTACAGTGATTTTGTTAAGGTTTCACGTTTTCTGTGGAATATTTATTGGGATTGCATAATATTCCGAGAAAAAAATATTTTCTTGAATTGGAGCTTTTCGAAGTTTGCCAAGGAATAGACAGCAAAGAACAAGCATTTTCCAAAAGGTTTCTAGTCGCTACCAAATCAGCTATTATAATATAATTGTCATGTGCAACGTGCAGAATTTCCCTTCAGTAGTGGACACCGGACAAGTTGGAAATTTTATACTCTAAAAGACCAAGGGGATTCGTTTTCAAAGCAGTACATTTTTAGATTATGTTAGATTGGTAATTCACTAATTATTTGGTCAGTAATTCCTTTCTCTGCTATTTAACTACTGAAAGGGTTTTCATATGTTCTTTCTTGTGAATCTGGTCAGAAATGCCAAAAGTGCCCCGAGTTTAATTCATGAAAGAAGAATGTACTGTAATAATGTATTCCACTTCTTCCTTATTATTATCTGTATTTCGGAGTCACAACGATTTAATCTCCGTTAAAGGGAGCCGAGAATAAACAAGTTTGACACCCAACTGGTCTATGTAACTTTCGAACTTGGCGCCTATTTAATGGGCCCGCGCGTTTAATTCAAATCTGCCCACCGCTGCCACCTATTAGTACTATATAGAACCCATTCTTGGTTCCTTTACACCACGGTTCGCGGTTTCGAATCTGCTTTTTGTGTGCCTGCTTGGCGCCCTTGCCCTTGTTGTATGTGTTTATGGCCTACGCTTGGTCTTGTCAACACTCTTGCTTCACATTTGTGGACAGTTTTATAATACTTTTGCACCGAATCTGTTTCCCGTTGAGTGTTCAGAATGTCGTGTTGTGTCGACTAAACCTTATTCGGCACGGGATCACGCATCATATTGGTAAGAACGAACAATTTGACTGCAATCTTGTCAAGCACGCTAAGGGACAGCATTGAACTGTCACGTTTAATTCCTCCGTCCCCCTAGCCGGGAATAATAATGAGCTAAGATCCTAATCGCCAAGTAGCCTTCCCCCTTAGGATGTCAGATCATTTTGTAACTCATTAGTAGCCTTGTAATCCTTTTTCCCAAGTGTGCAAGACTGAATACTTGACAAGTAATCTGAACCGAAACTGAAAACGCTTCAACTTTAAAAGCTTTCTGTGCACATTTGCGACTTCTACGTGAAATTACTCTGTGGCAGCAGTTAAAAAGACACAAGGGTAAAGCATTACTTTTGTCCAATATAATTCCATGTATTTCCATTCTTAGCTGCCCCTGTTTGAAGCGTAACAATCGTTTTCACAACAAAGAATTCCGGAAAGTCCATCTACAGCATCTCTATAAATCATTTATCTCATATTCACCCGACCTTTCAATAGTATCTCAAAAGAAACAGGAATAATCTCAACTTTTCGAGAAAAAGTAAAAAGTAAAGATCGCTCTGGAGAAATCTTGCTACAATTGAAGCGAAAGTTTTCCAACATTTCAGTTGAGGAATTCAAATTGTTGGCCAAGGTCCAAAACCTCACCTTTGTTGAAGGACAAAGCCCAAAAGCAAAGTGCAGAGCTTTTTTTCCCATTCGGGCTCCATTTAAAGAAGGTGGGCGATATGCTAATGAGCATGACCGAAGGTATCTCTCATTAAATACGCGTAAAAATTCACATATCTTCCCCTCTGCATCTCCTCCTCCTTTCCTGAATCTCTTTTTAGCCTCGCAGCCACGAAAAGGGCATTCCCCTTCGCATGGAACTCGTTTTCATCTCCAGTTTTTATCGCCCTTGCCAGTTTTCATTCAGTTTTGGTACCTTGTATTGATTTTCCAACAATTCAGAGGGGACACCGTCACGCACAACATCGACAGCAGCTGCTTACCCAGCATCTACCCTTTAACCCCCCATCTGTTAAGCTTCCCGTTCACACCTGTCGTTTTTATCAGCCGGACGAGCATAGGGGCGAAAACGGAGCCACTTGTGACTTCCTCTGTTTGTAATTTGTAAAAAAAAAACATTAAAAAAATAGTGTTTCCTTCAAGGCAGCAAGAGGAAATTACGAGGGAAATTAAGAACGTCTCTCAAGTTATACGTTTCCGGTTATCTCACGGCCAGAGAGTGACCCCTTTTAGCCAAAGGAGCGTCGCGACGAGCACCTGAAGCATCCGGTTGCTTTGTTGCAACCGCATTTTCTCCCCTTGCAAGAAAAGTTCGGGGTCACTAGACCAAAAAGAAGAAAAGAGGAGGAGGAAGGGATGGGCTTTTGTGAAAGAAACTTGAGACGCTTTCTCTCTTGACCGCTGGTCTCCTTTGGGATAAGGTTTTCTTATCTGGAAATTCGCAGAAAAGGTGCAATATTGTTAAGACTCTTTTGAAAAAGAGCTTGGTGTGTGGCGACGACGTTCTGTGCCGGCTGTTGTCAATGTAGGAAGCTTAAAAAATTATAGAGAAAATTTGCAAGGTTTTGTGGAAGAATTGCGTGAGACAGGAGTATTCAGGTGAAGGGCTTTCTATTAAAAAATTAAGATAAGGAATAATTGCGAGGTTTTTGGAGCTGAGCGTTGGTATGAGAAACAGGCGTGTATTATGGCAGTCCACAGAAGGGATATGAACAAAATCCAAGTCCTTTTGTGTGCTTAAGGCAAATGCTGATTGAAATCCCCCTTTTTTGGTCATAGGATCCAATCCAAATCCTGAGAAATTTTGTTTGAACAAACCCCGAGTTCGTTAAAGGGATTTTATGGACAGTGTCAAGCGTTTTCGTAAAGTTTTATATTTCCACCAGCCTTTATCCACGTCCTCACGTTTGCTGAACAAGTTTGCTTACGTTACAAAGCGATACAGTTTTCGGTACTAAGATAAGCTGGCTTATTCTGGTACATTCAAATAGAAAATTTAATCTCCGTAATTAAAAATTCGCTCTAGTTTTTGTTCGTGTTAATTCATATGATTAACCTTTACTTTTTCCCTTGATGAAGTGAAAAGCATAAACACTATTCTGGCACTCTTAACATATTTTTAAATATGCTGGAAAAGTTAAGCTAACTTCCCCTAATGAAAGTTTTCTGGAAAAGTCGTTCCAATCCGTCTCGTTTTAAATCCAAGCCAAAGTAAGGCTTTATGGACTTTTTGAAAGTCATCACTTCATAAAACAGGCTTATTCCGAAACTTAGATCCAAAACAGGTACAAATTCGGTCCATCTTTTGGAAAAGTAAATGATGTTGAGCGAACTGTGTTGTAGATAACAGACCTGCCCATATTAGGGAACTAATTAAGTAATTTAGATAAATTTTCGACATAGTTTTAAAGTTCAATCAGTTTGAATTACAACATTATAAGCCAATTAAAATCATTTCAGTTTAATGAAGGTTAGGCCGAGTTCAGCTGCAATTCAATTGAAGTGTAAGGTTAGCTGCGAAATTCAAATCAAGAATGACAATCGCAGTAAGCTACGTGTAAATTTTGTTACAGCTGAAGGACATCAGCAATTTAGAAAATCAAATTTCATGAGAATTTTTTTTCCGTCACGTTTCTAACACAATGAAATGAAATTTGTAAGATCAGTTTCAAGTAAACTCGACAGTCTTTCATTGAAACGAAATTCAAGTTTTATTGCCTATATTTATATCAAATTCATCAAGATGAATTGAATTTCCCCCACTCGTAGAGAATTCTAAACGTCTAGAAGGACAAAACATTGTTTTTACAAAGTTTTGAACATTCATCAGAGACATATTTCATGAACGTACGATATCGACGCGATTATTTGATTTATCCTCCACTTTTAAGATAGTTTGGCTTTCGGTTTTCCCGTATTATCAATGAAAGTAGCTTATACAATTGGAGTTTCAGACTACGATGGCAACACGTTCCCTGGCAGTAGCGTATCCAGGATTTCATTTCGGGGGGGGGGGGTTAATATGCAATTTTTTTTACACTTTGTCATTTCCCTATCTTCCCCACTATAAAATCAAAATTTCGGGGGGGGGGGGGGGGTAAAAACCCCTCCCCCCCGAAATTTTGGGGGTTAAAACCCCCTCCCCCCTGGATACGGGGGTGTTCCCTGGGTTTCATTCCAATCGCTTAGAACTGTGCTGTGAGCCTGATTATCTTAAATTTCCTGATTTTTGTGTCCCAAAAGCACAAAGACTGGAAGCAGCCACGAGTCCAAAGTCTTTTGTAACAGGCGTCCCCTCATTTACACCCTCAAAGCACACCTTGAAGCTAAATCAAAACACATAGAGCGTAAGAAGTCGCGTTTTTTTTAATTTCTCAAATCTGATTTAAATGTCCTCAAATTCGCTCCAAACTCGTCTTTCCCCAATCGAACCCCACCTTCTAATTAAAATATCCTCTCAACTCTTTCCTAATCGGGAGCTCAGTCGTACCTGCATACAGACACGACCCTTTCCTTTACTAAATAAAAGAAACAAAAAAGTCAACTATGAAAAACTGCCCTTTACCACCTGAAGCTTCCTGTTTGTTCAGCGACAAGTCCCGTTTCCTTTTTCTTTTCTTAAAACCTGACAATCTTGTTTAGCAACAACCTTTGACTTCCCCGCCTCCTTACCAGCAGCTGCTCCTTAGTCATCTCTCCACCCACCCACCCCTCTTTTCTTCCCAACTTTTTGCGCTGCTACGTACCGCCACGTGCTACGCTGTCTAATTATATGCACATATGGGACAGGTGGTCTTCCTGTGGGAATCGGTCCCAAGTTTCCTGTCTTGAGGATCCTCTGTTAAAGAAAACTCAAAACCATCGTAACCCCAGCAAGACAATACCATCTTCCACCCTCCTCCTCCTCCTTCTCCTCGTATCGCTATCCCGCGATCCATTTCTGACTCCCCGTATGCCCCCCAGGCAACATCCCTGGCAGCTTGGCAGCTGCTCCTCTTGTTCTTTATTCTCTGTGTGTGTCGCTAGTGCTCCTGCTCTTTCGCCCCCCTAGCTCCGGAACACGAATTGCACCCTTACGGGGTAGCCATAAGGGGAGCGCCAAGAGGGTGGGGAAAGGGGGAGGGGGAGCGTCGCTTCTATTGTGTTGGGGTCGGCCCCTCGCGGACACGAGGGTTTCTACTTTCGGCGCGGCATT
Organism: Triops cancriformis; assembly: GCA_020615345.1. Lineage (NCBI taxonomy): Eukaryota > Metazoa > Arthropoda > Branchiopoda > Notostraca > Triopsidae > Triops > Triops cancriformis. Next base: position 116,015 of record JAHZNP010000117.1, read on the forward strand.
TGTTCAGTCTTGATACGCACAGGAAGAGTTTCACACGTGTCATTCCCATGGCGACCTAAAAATTATTTTTTCCGGAATATTGGATTGCGAACGACTGTAATCTTAAGTGTTGAGTTTTTTTTCTGGTGGGGTTTGCGAATATTCTTGTGGACATATTGAAAGTTTTTGTTATTGAAACATTTGGCTTTGTGGAGGATTTGGAATTGGTTCAAGTTTTGTGTTGACTGAGTGGGAGAAAGAAAAGGCGCTTGATAATGATGCATTGGCCTGTGCAGATTCCGCCTAATCCGCTGCAGGAACGGAATATGAACGTGAAAACGGAAATGGATCTGTACGGCATGGAAGAAAGTGGCATGAGTGACAATGAGGATTTTAACGACTCGGAATTCTCGGATTCGGCCACCACCGATTCTTACGCGCAGTATGGAGTCCCCGATTTGGCGACGCCGGGATCACATAGCGCGATGAATTCCGCCAGCGGTACCGTTAGGAAACCGATTAATCGTGGAAAATGGACCAAACATGAGGTATTGGGGAAGTTTGGGTTATGAGGGTTGATTGAGTGGGCGTGCGAGGGGTTTGAGGGTTATAAAAAGGGAAGTAGGGGACATTATTAATGATGGTTAAATGGTGTTGTGGGGTAAGATCATCAATGTGTGGGAAGTAAACACAATGTATGTCCGGTAATGACTTGGAGGCAGAGTTATTGGGTTTTTATTGGAGCAAAGTTTGGGGGAAAAATTGCGTGGGGTAATGTTAATGGTTTTCAGTGGTGCATGAACGCGTTGGGAACGATTCCGCGGCTTGTTTCCTTTCTTGTTAGTTGGCATCATTTTCTTACAATTTTTACGAGCTTTACTTGTATTGGCTGTGCATTTGTTTGTAATTGTCGTTGTATTTTCTTAATTATACTCGGAAGTCGTACCCAGTATTTTGGTTCGGAGGCGGGTGGGTCATATGCAATTTTTGGGGTCATTTGGGCATTCGTCTATGTGCTCTATTATAAAGCAAAAATTTCGGGGGTCTAAACCCCCCTTGGGGTACGGTCTTGAGTGTACGGAATTCTTCTAGTTCAATTCTTTTAGTTCGCCTGTAGATACAATTGGGCTATATTTTTACGTACTTTTTTATTTTGTTTATAATCTTCTGTTTTGCGCTTTGCATTCTTGGGTGATTGGCGTGTAGTTCTGGTTTATTTTTGCGTAATTTTTGTTAGGTATATTTTTCGTTTGTTTCCTTCGGATTTGGCAGTGATTTTTTTCGCGTGTAATATTCTGTTGCTTGTTCTTAAATTGCTAGTAATTTTTGGTGTAGTTTTTATGTTTACTGAAGTCTTTTACAAGTTAGCTTGTGGGGCAGTTTTGGTGTATTTTATTTAGTCTTTGTTCTTCTTTCCCCCTTAGGATGAAATGTTGAAGCGGTTGGTGGAAACACATGGCGAGAAATGGGAAATTATTGCGCAGAGTTTTCCGGACCGGAGCGATGTTCTGTGTCAGCAGCGATGGACCAAAGTAGTTAACCCCGAGTTGGTCAAAGGTCCTTGGACGAAAGAGGTATATACATCGTTTGGAATGGGGTTTTCTGGCGGGGAGAGGTGGGGTTGAAAAGAATTTCGTGGACTGGAATTTGTGAGGGTGGAGAGAAAGAAAGTTGCGTTCAGAAAGGGGTAAGAAGAGCGAATTAGTGGCGTCTATGGAAAAAGTGTCAAGAGCGTGTGAAATGCTTTGACAAAGTTTGGAAGATGTTTACGAAGGGAGGCGGCATTTATGGGATGAACGGACTGAGTTTTGTATGAAAATTGGGTTAAAGACACGTGGAGTTTGGGGAAAACATTTCGAAAGAAAGTCCTGATCGACTTTTGCTTTGGGAAAGCGCTTTGAGCTTTCCATAAAATAAATTGGAGATAGTTTGCAACTATCGTCAATAGTTCGCGTCGAGATTTTGATTTTGAGGAATTCTGGAAACCCTCTAAAATAATTTGCAAGGATTTTTCCGAAATATTTCTTGAACCTAAATGAGAGTGTTACATTTTCTTTTGCTAAACTACAGAGACATGACTGTAATACGACAAATTTCGTACACGTCTAATGATAAGTGATCAAAAGAGATTCTTCCGTAGGTTCAAATTAGGGACACAATGGACAAAAGCTTATTAAAAGTTCATCCAATAAATTTTCTGCGTGGAAGGTAATTTTGAGGAAATTCTGCCAACTCATGATGATCCCGTTGCTCCCAAAAGTCGGGCAAATTCTTTTCATGAAACAATAAAAGTGATGACCCTTAGAAAGAGGCAAAATGGTTTGATTCGTCGCGGAGTCTTTCTTTTGATATTCTCGTGGAAAAAGTTGGCGGTTTGCGCAATAATTTTGCCCTTAATAAGTGAAGGTCGTTTTAGGCAGCTTGGCGCCCCCGAGTTTCGCACAGTGTGCCAAAGTGGGACGTATTTTTAGTCGCCGGTGGGGGAGAAACCGCAGGGGTTAGGGATTCTGGGACGGGCTGAAGAATGGAGATCATAAAATTCTCATGAACTCGTGCGAAGATTTATGTAGAATTACAATGACGGCCCTCTTCCCCCTTATTATTCCCTCGTTCTGCGAACGTAGGCTGTAATTTTCATGGAATCCAGAAACCTAACGTACGAACATCATTCTTGACGTAGCACTTGCCGAAAATGTGGACTGCAAATTTCTCAAGAGTGTAACCGCCTTCTTCCTCAAATTTAGAATCTGCAACATCTTTTTCGAAATTCTGTTGTCATTTCTTCACTTTAAACCTGTACGTTCTTTTTTAAATTCTATTTGATGTGTAATTCTTTCTTAAGTGTTATTTATTGTTATAAAAATCATTCGTTTTTATTCATATATTATTTTTCAATTTCAAAGCCGTAAATTATTCATTTGTATTAATGTATTAATGTTTTAGATTAAAGCTATAAATTATTCATTCCAAATTAGTTCATTCTTCTGTATTTGTACTCTTCTCTATTATTTTGTTAATTTATCGTTTTTATATTTAGATTCTTAACTAAATTTTTAACTCTTGGTGATGTGCTCCACCCCAACTTTTGCACGTATTTTCGTTTGAAAGTTTTTGCAAAATCAACAGGTATTCTGTCGGGAAACCGAAAACTTTTACCATAAAATTGTTAGCTACATGTTCGTAGCGCTTAAAATTTAACAACGGTATTTCATTCGAAAATTCGAAAAAATCCCTCGAAATCCCCAACGTTTGGGGTTAATCCGTTCGTGGAAGATTATCCGCATCGGGTTCCCAACAGAAGCCGCGGATGCCAAGTACCTGTCAGGATGTGATCACTGCAGCAACGTGGGACATGCTTGTTACCCCATGCTAAACCGTTCCTGAACTCTTTCTTATTCAAAAAGGAATGCCAGGGAGGCGATTTGAATAACTGCAACTGTTATTTCCTCTTCCCAACCCTTTTCTCACCCCCCTTTCGTGTGCTACTAGGGGTTTTGCATTTCTCACACTCTGGTTGCATATCCCTTACCTGTAATTTAGCTTCGGGATCCTCCTCAGCTTCCTCTTTAACCTGGGCCACATAAGAGGGGATGCAATTTATAACAAGACAAAAAAGGAAGGAAGTGAGGAAGGAAAGGGAAGGAAGAGGATCTTGGTTGTTTTCACGCCTCGCATCCTGTCCGGGAATATATGGTGGGAAAGGTTAAAACGTTTGATGAGGAGTGAACTACTTGTGAAGTTTAAAAAAGTGTATGAAAGAGGGGAGCGGGGATTTGAATGTGAATGAATGAACGATTTAGGATACACTTATGTAACCTATTTTTTCTGTTGGTACGCGATATTGTTACGGGGAGATTGAGTTAAGCGAGGGGGAGAAAGGAAGATTTTTGGGGAGTATGAATAAGAAGCTGTAGTGGAAGATTACGAGGGAGAGGAATATGAGCGGCCAAAGGAGGTTGTAAAGCAACAGTTTCGTTCTTGGGGAGAATTCGGGCATGCTGGGAACGATTCCCAAGGTGTATTATGCTACTATTATACAATGTAAGAGGGATTCTTGTTGCGTGTGTACCTGAGATTCCAAAGGTGCATAGAAGACATGGAAGAAAGATGTAAAGGAAAAGAGAAATAGAGAGGGACGAGAAGGAAAAGGAGAGACATGTTGTATTGAAGCCCGCCAGAGTGAGAATGAGGAGGGTTAACGTAAAGAGAGAATGTTATTGAAGGGACAACTTTGTGCGGCATTGAGAATGTGAAATGCTAAGAGAGCTTTGAATTGGGATTGTGACCCTCTGGTTTGTCCTTCATGCTTTTGGTGAGGATGAAGACAGATTTTTTTTCTGTCGAGGGCCGCTCTTTTCTCTTTTGAGTAAGGTCTGTAACATGTCTTTGGGAGCGTCCAGTAGGCGACGGAACTAATTTTTGGGTTAAGAAAACCTGCCCAGGATTGGTTATGGTTGTTAGCTTTTATGAAATAGGACCTTTGAGGAATAGGATTCCGGGAATTCTGCGTCGCGAAGAACGATTTTTATTGTAGTGTGATTTTATGGGAGGTGTTTAGGGGGTGAGTTCTGTCAATAGAAGTAAAGACGTGGAGAGATTTTACCGTTGTTGAAAGATTAGAAGAGTTTATAAAAGGTTTATGGACGAGAAAATTCTGAGAGACGAGAACATGTTTAGACGGTTATTTTTTTTATTTCGGGGGTCGTATTGGACTATGGAGTTCGGTTTTTGTGAACTGAGATAATGTTCTGGATTAGTTTATTATTATGTGTCCAGAATTCATCCCAAATTGATCATCCTTGGAGTTCAAGTTAGTTTAAATACCTCCAAAGTCTTCCCACGTGTTAAGGAAACGAAAGTTGCGTGGTTGTGTGGGTAAGTCGCGCGTAAGTGGTCGTTTCTGTCATGAAGCTACAAAGTGCCGTGGGAAAGTTGAGTTTTTGACACTGCGACATGCGAAACTCGTGTGTCACATGTGCAACTCATTAGGCCCGAAGATTGTAGCGCTTGCGGTATTGTTAAATCACCTGACGGTTTTCTTGTGTGTTTTAGTCATAGTTGTCATAATTTTAATCTAATTTAGTAATACATTGTTGTCACTTGTTTTATTTATATATTTTTGAGTTATTTATTACTATTTTTATTGTATTTATTTATTTAATGTGTTTTTTATTTGTATTTATTTATTTCGTTTGCTTTTTATTTGTATTTACTTTTTGTTACTTGACTGATGTCTAATCTGTATTTATTTCTAATGTGTTTATTAATTTTTCGTTTGTTCTAGGAGGATGATTTAGTAGTAGAGCTGGTGAAGCGATACGGCCCCAAGAAATGGACTTTGATTGCCAAGCACCTAAAAGGTCGAATTGGCAAGCAATGTCGCGAGCGTTGGCACAATCATCTCAATCCGGATATCAAGAAATGCGCCTGGACCGAGGAAGAAGATCGCATTATTTACAACGCCCATAAACAGTATGGGAACCAGTGGGCCAAAATCGCGAAATTATTGCCTGGACGTACCGATAACGCCATCAAGAACCATTGGAATTCGGCTATGAAGAAGAAATACGAAGGCGATAACAGCGACACCGTCCGTCGACGAAAACGCCGCCAGGCTCAACAAGTAAACGTGTTTTCCTAGTCTCCGAAGCAAGAAAAGTAGCTATAAATATGTTAAAATATAGAATAAAGATGTGGAAACTATTGAAAATAACGTTTCACTAATCGCTTAAAAAACGATTTAATGAACGAAAAGAAAATATACTTTTTTATTTCTTTGTTTTAGTCCCAAGAGAAGATTTATTAATTTATTTTGTCTACTTAAGGAATCTCTGTGTTCTACGTATTCCGTTTTATTTATTTTTATTCTTGTGTATGTATTTTAATTTTTATTTATGTATCTTGATTCATACTTATGTTTTCAAATTCTTATTTGTGTATTTTAATTCGTATTTATTAATACAATTTTTCACTTTCAGGCATCACAAGCCAAATGGCAGACACCGGAATTGTTTCCCAGGGGTTCAGATCACGGCTACAATTTAAAGAACGATTCCAATTCGCAGTTGAGTCACAGCCACGCCCTGACACCACTTTCCAGTCCACCCAGTCTGTTGTCCGAACAATCGCATGCATCACCGTCACCAATGATGCCGCACATCCCGTCGACTGCGACTACGCCTTTTGCCGGGTTTAAAGCAGCCTCCGCTACCCAGCATAGTTTGCCGGAGCTGTTAAGTTTGACCTTACCCACACACACGCTGCATGTGAAGACAGAAACCATGGGCACGCCCACTCTTTCACAGCTCCAGTATAACCACAACCAGTACCATTTACCTCGCGAAGAGACTAGTTCACCTCAGTTACACGTGGAAGAAATTCAAGGCTTTTTGTCACCATTGAAGTACGTTTCGGAATCTTCATTCTTTCCATCTTTTTGCTATTTTGTATGCTTCATTTGTTAAGGATTTATTTTAGAGCTATATTAATTTGTGTTTTCAATTAATACAGGTTTATTAATTTGAGCGAATTGAGCAACCAAGGAAGTTCCACCCCAGGGAAACAGAATCAGGCTCTTCTCTCTGAAGCGCTGGCAGGTTTGGAACCATGGGAAGACGAGGAGGAATCGAAAGAACAAAAAGTTTCTACCACTGAAGCTCCTATGGGACGATCAAGTACGTTCGTTGTTAAAACCGACCTCCCTAAGATTTTCCTACACTTTTGTGACAATATTGCTAAGAGCAAACTGAGTTTTTGATGAATTTATTGAGATAAGTGAACCTTTTAAAGGAAAACTAAATTTAGTTATTCTCCGGGGAAAGCTTTTACTGATGGGGATAAAGATAATTTTATAATTCAACAAAATGTAAAAAAAAAATCCTTATTGATTTTTACATTGTTATTTTTTATTCTGTTATGAAAAAGGTGAGCACAACTCGAGCAAACAGTCGACTCCGCCTATTTTGCGCCGCGCAGGTCGACGGAAAGGACGAGGCGACGATTCTGAACTGCACGAATCAATGGACCTCACCGATGGAAACCAGGCCCCTCACATGTACTCACACTCGCACCAGAAATCACACCACTTCCACATGACACCCACCAAAATTAACACGACCACGCCCATTAAACCTTTACCTTTCAGTCCTTCACAGGTAAAAATAAGAAACAACTTATCCATTAGCTTTCTACCGACTTTTTTCCCAAAAAATACGGGTTTTCTGGATCTCTTCTCTCTTGGCTTGCCTATTCTTGCCCGTCGGGACGGATATTGCTGCACTGTTTTTTATCTGGACATACACCCATACCAAAAAAAAACTATGCAATGCGCTCCTTCTTTTTCCACTCCTTGCATCTAAAAGCGACCGGATTTGGTTGGCCGCTACCGGCCTCGTTTGCTTCTGGGGATTACACCTTTACCTCAAAGAATTTGTCTGGATTACTGCAATCTGCTTTGTCTCAGTCCCAATCAGGTGTGCTTGCCTTTGTTTACCTGTAGAAGAAGAGAAGAAAGGAATGGGGAAAAATTATTTTAAAAATCTTTCTTTTCACTTATTATAGTAAAAAAAAGGTTCAGGAAATTTGGGAGAGATTTCTATATCTGGGCTTGGAGATGATAAATGGGAAGGGAGTCTTTTGTTCTGGCTCAACTTTGACAATCTCTTTTGTTGCAGTTTTTGAATGGGTCTTACGCATCTATCGAACCGCAAAGTCCAGCCGACCATAAACCCAGTTGCGCGTCTACGCCAGTCATCGCCCGAGACGCAAATGGAGACCGGATTAGAAAAGTAGCTGAGGATTTTACAACCCCCAAGACGAATCGGCTCTTCGCCCATAAGGATGGAGGATTAAGAACACCCACGCCATTTAAAGACGCTTTGGCGGCTTTGGAGAAACGAGGCGGAATTACCAACAACTTGGTGCGTCTTAAGTTTCCTTCATTTCTTCTATATTCTTCTTTACCTCTTGATCATTTATATTTGTTATTTTACTTATTTCCGATTTTTACTTATTTCCTATGTATCGTCTTATTTTATTTTCCTATTTGTTTTCGTGTATTAGTCTGGTTTTTGTGTAGCAGTTTCAGTTTTTCATGGAATTTCTATTAATTCCTATCTATATTGTACTTATTTTCGGTACGATAGTATTCTTAGATTAAATTTCAGTTCGAGTTATTGAAGCATGTGAAGTCCAGTTGGTTAATTGAGACTTTTATTCCGTTTCTCTAGTTGGAGACGCCTACTCGTTGCTTGGAAGACTTAACGGAGATTATCAAGAAGGAAGAAGACCAATCCTACGATTCAGACTTGACCAATGTAAGTATTTAGGTGGTACTTTCACAGACAAGCGTGTTTTGAAGGAAACGCTAGGAACTTAAGTTTTTTTTTTAAGTAAGAGATTTTTCAGACTAATGGATGGATTAATTTTACAGAGCCAGTTAGCCGACAGCGGGTACGATACAGGGAAACGACGCCATCCGTACAGTTCCGAAGGCTTGATTTTTTCGTCTGGCAAGGAAAACATGCCGTCTCCTGGCAAGCGCGTCAGAAAAGCTCTTATGCACACATGGAGCACACCTGGCAACATTCACGTACCTGGCATGTCCGAAACCTTGGCTCTCTTACCTGAAACACCAGTAAGTTCAATTTCAAACGCCCAGCTTTCATTCGCGCAATCAGAAATTACAGATAATAATGAAGGAACAAGAGAGAATATACAAACGATTTGGAAAAAAATGAGAAAACACGGAAAGATGGAATGAAGCACTAATAATATCTTTTGTATGTTTTTATATTTGTTTATTACAGAGCAAATCTTTAGTGGGAGATTCTTCGGTGCTCTTTTCCCCGCCCTCCATAATCCGGGAGACTTTACCCGATTCAGAAGATATGCAAGCGATGTCTGGGATGGCCCATTCACGGAGTTTTAAAGCGAATAATAGTCCTGAGAAATCCAAGGTAAAGTAGTCTTAAACGCAGCATTTTTCCGCATTTTCTTTTTACAATGTATGTATCATTTTTACTGAACTTGGCGTCATTGGTTGATTAGAAGAGGTGGACGGATTTGTTTGGCCGTGTCGAGGATGAAAATTTGGCCAAACAACGCAAAATCAAGGCCAAGGTTAGTTTTAAGAAGTTTAGCTTTTGTTTCCCTGGGCTCGCGTGAGAAAATTAACGCATTGCTATGATAAAAGAGCTGAAAGAAACACCCGCGAAAGATATAAATGTGCGGGGTGGGATATGCAAGCTTAATAACCCCTATTAACAATTTACTAAGGCACCTTCACTCGCATTTCTGTTCACCTGTTGCGTAATTATGTGTTTGGATGAATGAATGCGAATCTAATAATTATTTTTTTTAGTTGGACGTCAGGTGGGAAATGGTTGCCTGCGGCAAGACCAGAGACCAACTGGATTTAACTGAACAAGCTAGAAGTTACCTGAGCACTTTAAAACCCCGTTCTCTAAATTTATAAATAAAAGAGGTAAATTATTCCTAAAAAAAAATATCTAAATATTAAAACTAATTAATATTTTTTATTTTATTTTGTAGATGGGTGAGTTCGTAGGACACAAGAGGGACGACGTAGGTTGGACCTATCGAGTTAAACGAACAAAAAGCTTGCAAATTATTTGTAAACGCTTAAGTTTAATTATCGGTTTCATGATAAAATGCATTAGCAACGTTTCGTGTCATCGTTTGAGCTGTTTTCTTTGCTTGTTTAAATTATGTTATTATTCGCTTTTTTACGCGGGACCAAACACAATAACCGGCCGGCCAATGCAAAACGTAACAAGCATTGACCAAATTCTGTGACTTGTGTGTATGAGTGTACATGGGATAACATCTCCTTTTCATGACTTGGGGCCCTTTCCTAGTCAAAAAAACAAATTACCAAGGTTCTTTTTTTTCCACCCTCCCATCCCCAAATGCCGTTTGAACCCAAACGAAAAGAAAACGAAAGCTGACAAACTGAAAAGTAATGTAATAGGCTGGCTAATAAGTAGCGACACGTGATTGAAGCGTCGGCCTGTGGCGTTTTGTACTACAACTTATGGGCCAGGCCAATAATGTGACCTCACTTGTTTAATTATTGAAATATCGCATGACAGATGATAAAACAAAGACTAAAAATAACCAAAACACAACCCTGGCCGAGTATTGTTGGCAGCTTAGGTTGTGATTTAGCCCCTTGAAAAATTAGAAAAAAAGTGAAGAAAGTGTTAAAAATCAGCAATGTTCATAGTTGCAGTGCAAGTTACGCGGACAATTTCATAAAGAAGATTTTTCCTTCTCCCCTTTCTTCCTAAAATTTGCTTTACTCTCTCTTGTCTTTCAAAGATATTTGGTATGTTTTTGGAAATTTGTTTGTATGAAAAACTCTGAAAACCTTGCGCGGCCGCCTTTTGTACTTAAAAAGTAATAATGATGCGTGTATTTACTCCCGACTTATATATTACAAAGTTTGTATTCGATAATTCCGTTGCATTCTTAATTTTACAACAAACTATTGCGTTTTGGATATTGATAATTTGGGGGGTATGGGAGCAAAAAACCGGAACTCGGAATGTTAAAGACTCTTCCGGGGCGAAACAGGGTTAAAAGAGGGAAAAAGAGAGCAACAAACGTCAGCTAGATAGAAAATGTACTTGCAAAGTGTGGACTAATTAAGAATATAGCAGGTTACGTCTCGTTTGTAATTTACGAAGGAGGTGATAAATCTTGAGAGCGGGGCCTAACTTGAAGCCCATGCCTGTTAAGATATCCGATCGCTTCATTAAAAGCAACGAAGGCCCGTCCACTTCCTATACAAAGATGCAAAAACAAAGTAAGTTAAACAAATTCACAGTAAATATTTTTCATCGTAAATTGATTTGTATTATTTGATATTTGAACATAAAAATATATTTGATAGATATCAAATTTATTTGCATAAACAATATGAAGGACTTAGGATTTCAAGTTCGAAAAGTTAAGTTCTTTTTAAAAACGCTTCGACAACCAACATGAATAAACCTAGAAATAAAAACTTAATAATTCGTCATTGAGAATTTTCATACCAGGTTAGTTGGTATTGGCAAAAGCGAACGTAGTCGCAAATATTACTTGATCGCGGAAGGCTTGGGCTTCTTCGACGAAACCTTTGGACTCAAAGTAAGTGGCAACGTCATTCGAAGTCCAGTCGTGGGCTTCGGGGATGGTGGGATCAGGTGGCGCGTCGAAATCTAGAGCCAACGGCGGTCCTTTGAGTTCGAATTGGCGACAGCCCACAAGCCATGGGGCAAAAGTGGCTAAATTGTTTAAAGAAGGCAACACAGGCACGTCAGTCTGCAACGTCTTCGCTGCAGGTTTCGGATTGGGTGGTTCTTCTGCTTTCAATTCCGGCATGGGTGAACCGGCAGGCGTTGAAGACCGTACTGATGCTGAGGCTATTATTTAAAAATAATAAATAAATAAACAATAGAAGATATAACAATGGACAAACGAATGAATAGATAATAAATAAATTAAACCAATATACAATACATAAATTAATCAATAAATAAAATTGACTAAAACATGCAATACATTCTGTGCTGGCACACTTAAATGAAAGTAGTGTATGCTTAACTGAAAGAGCTTAATATAACGACACGGCAACAGGCGAAAGCCTACGTCGTTTCTCGAAAATAAAAAAGAAATACAACGACCAGAAATTTGTTGTAAAAATTGAGTATTTTAATAAATGGGATTTTCTAAACAAGTACCATGGTTGGCTTTGCAGGTAGCGCAATAATACGCCTGGACTTTGTCCACAACCGGAGGGTCAGTGCAGGATATGTGAACCGTCGTATCACAGCCGAGGCATAGCAAAACTGTAGACTTGGAAAGAACCCTTTGATTAGCTGCAAGTTTCATAGGAGTTTGACTTAGCAAGCTTACTGGATTCTCTACACGATTGCAAACAGAACACGGCCGACAATCAGGACAATACCATGTAGGGAGTAGTAGGACTTTCCGGGACAATAACCCTCCAAATCCCAGACAAGTAGGGTGAACTGTTAAACAAATGCAATTTATTTATTTTTTCTTTATTTAACTTAATTTGGTTATATTTTCTGTTTAACTAATTTATTTCTTTATTTTTTGTTTATTTTTACCATGGACTTGGCAGGTAGTGCAACTTAAAAGGTCTTCGCATTTTCCTTGGGCGTTGCAGGCTCCGTGTTGGCATAAACGACACGTGACAGTCTCTGTCTCATTGACAGAGCTACACCTGGACTTGACATGCACCGGAGAAGAAGATCTTGAAGGCGTGTTGACAGGCACCGACGACGACGACAATGACCACGAATCCCTTCTATCAGCTTGCTGCAGCTGTTGTTGCTGATGATGCTGTAGTTTCGTCTTCGTTAAGCCCAAAATGTCCTTACCGGCATTGACCAACTGCAGCTTCTTGGTCGACCCAGGCGGCCGGCCACGTTTTTTGGGAATCTCAATATCCGAAGGATCAAATACCTTCTTGACCCTCTGAAAGAAACAAAAATCAAAATTAACATCCCGTTAGGCAAAAGTATACCAAATTGCTATTTACAAGCTGAGACACACTCCACTAAACGACTAACATGAAAAGAAAACGCCCTGTTCTAACAAACTCAACTCCTAAAGAAATCCGGCTGTAAATAACGCAAGTTACATCTTCAGGAACTAAATTCTGAAATCCTATAAATATAATTCACGTTTACGTCAAGTAATATATTACAACTGTTACCAAAAAAAAATTAAGTACATATGAATGTAACTAGGTTCATACATAAGAAATAAAATAAAATAGAGAGAAAAGGAAGACGTACGACCATGGACGATGGATTAACATGGATAAAAAAGGGTATATGTCTGGGAAAACGACAATTCATTGTGAACTTCATGCAACGACGAATTCAATTCAGTAAATAGTAGCGAGCAAGATGTTTCAGAAGTTTCATATATTAGTATGGTACATTTTAGGAGCTGAGATACAGAAACTGATTTTTCTAGCATTTTCTTATAGGCTTCTGAATATTTTGTTACTTTGGTACGTTGGGTGGCCCGTTCTCTGGGCGGCGGCGGGGGCAATTCTTTAGCTTGCTTCTTTTTGAGCATGAAGGGTGTGAGAATATGGGGCTGATTTATTTTCTGTACGGGGCGATTGTTTTCAGCCGTTTCTGGTCGCAAAGTCGCCGCTGGAGCAGGCGACGCTGGCGGCCGTGCGACTCTCGCTGGCGGATTGTGTTCTCTTTGCCAATGTTTGTCCAATTCCTGGACATCGTCCGGTGGGAGGTGGAAGATTTCAGGCGCAACTTGGATGACATTGCCCAGGCTGGTTTCTCTTTCAATGAGTTGCTCTATGTAGCGCCGAGAGTAGCGGCCATGATCGCGCGACATAAGATAACTGGAGATACTGCGGAAATTCACGCCACCCATTTGGCTCGGTAACATCGGTTGATCGGTTAAAATGGCTGCGATGGCCGCGGTGACAGCTGATGTAAATTTCATGGGTTCCAAAGCGCCGTTGCTGTCTTCGCTACTGGGCTCGGACGCATCTTCCATAACTCCAGCGGGGGACGAGGGCATGGTGGAAGGCTCCGAGTCGGAAGAAGGTTTATGCAAATTACGGTAGCTCGCTTTACCTTTGTAATCTACCCGTCCAATTATTTCGGCTTGGATCAAGAGTTCCAAGTCTTGTTTAACTTGCTCGGCGCTAATCCCGTAATGCCGTTGAGCATAGCCTCTAATGTTGTCCCAATCTGGACGCGATTTTCGGCCGCGAATCGTTTCAATCACGTCGAGGATGTACTCGCAATGTCGGAACGACATTCCTACACTTAGCTCTTCACAAAACACCACAAATCAGCGGGTTGGTTAAAGTCCTTAGGGAAGAAATTTTCTCCGAAAACCAGGAGCTAGCACTAAGTCATCAAAATTATTTTTCCAGGGTGCCATTAAGAATATTTCCTTCAACAGATGGCGTAGTCATGCACTTTCAAAAGAAAATGTTTTGTTTTGCTGCAGCTCATGCGGCCCGAATGTAAAACGCGAACGAGAGAGCAGCGAAACGTTTCCCCTATGTTGCCTTCTGGGTGCGAACTGCGAAACAGGCAATTTAGAAACGTTAACCGTGTTACGTTGGTGCCCTTGAAAAAGGACGTCTAAGGTCGTCAAAGTAAAGTGATTCAAAGTAAAGTGATTTAACGGAGGAAAATTGTGAGTTTGATTAGGGAAATGGCCTTAACAGCTATCAAAGTCCCTACTACGCCCTATGAAGGCCAAAAGCCGGGTACAAGTGGCCTGAGAAAAGCTGTCAAGGTCTTTGAACAGGAGCGTTATACGGAAAACTTTGTTCAGTGCATCTTGAATGGAGGTGTAGATGAGTTAGCCGGCTCGATCCTCGTAGTTGGTGGAGATGGACGTTATTTTGGCAAGAAAGCGGTGGAGATTATTGTGCAAATGTGTGCTGCAAACAAAGTAAAATTCTTAGCCGGACAAACTCTTAATTCAGGCTTCATTATTATATCTATTCAAGGTTTCAAAACTGATTGTGGGCCAAAATGGCATTCTTTCCACCCCTGCCGTCTCTTGCATTATTAGGAAATATGAAACTAGTGGAGGAATTGTTTTGACGGCCAGTCACAACCCTGGCGGCCCGAATGAAGATTTTGGCATTAAATTCAATATTTTCAATGGAGGTAAATGAAGAAAGAAAAACTTAGCAGGGACTTGATTTAATTCTTATTACGGTTTTTCTTAAGGTCCTGCCCCTGACGCTGTTACTGACAAAATCTTCCAACTCACGACAAGCATTACCGAATACAGCACCGTCCCTGATTTGAAATGCGACATTTCTCGCTTAGGAACTCAAGTTTTCGATGTAATGTACTCATACTATCGTTATTTTATTTTTTACTGTTTGATCTTTCTAGCGAATATCCGGAATCTTGCTAGTGTTCTTTTATGTTTCAGATATTTTTCTTTTTTACTGTTCATGAATTTTTAGTAACTTCGGGAAGTTTCGGCGATTTTGAGTGATTTGTGTTCAAATATTTTTTGTCCAACTTTTGTTTTTCTTTGTAGGTTGAAGGTTCGAGCTTTACAGTGGAAGTCGTTGATTCGGTGGAAGACTATTTGGGTCTTATGAAAGAAATCTTTGACTTTGACGCTCTCCGCTCTTTGATCCAAGGCTCAGAGGGCCGCCGTCCCTTGAAAGTGCTCATAAATTCGATGCACGGAGGTAAATTCGATACTATTATTCTTTCTCCCATAATGATATCGGGAGAAATGGTTCTATTTAGTCACTGGACCCTACGTGCAGCGCATTTTCTGTCAAGAACTGGGCGCTTCTTCCGATAACACAGTCAATACTGTCCCGCTGGAAGATTTCGGAGGCCACCACCCTGATCCGAACCTAACTTACGCTGCCGATCTGGTCGCAGCTATGAAAGAAGGTGACTTTGACTTAGGAGCTGCCTTTGATGGCGATGGGGTAATCCTTTTTCAACCTGTCTCTCTTATTCGCCCCTGAACTAATGTAGTGTCGAATTGCAGGACCGTAACATGATTTTGGGCCATAAAGCGTTCTTTGTCAACCCATCGGACTCCTTAGCCGTCCTGGCAGCTAATTTGGGGTGTATTCCGTACTTTCAAAAGACAGGCATCAAAGGATTCGCACGCAGTATGCCTACCGGTGCTGCGGTAGATCGGTAAGAGCGCTTAGTTTTGACAGCTTTTTTATGTAATTTTTTTATTTAAATACCATCTGTTGACGGATACTTTCGTTTAATTTCATTGTTGTCACAAATCGACGTTTATATCATTTTTTTATCCTTTTTGCTGAAAATACGATAAAAGACAGTTAGAAAGACACATTTCAGCATCCTCTTTATCATCGTTACGTACCCATTTGCTGTATCTTTGTTTATGTTACATTATTTGTTTGTAGAGTGGCCGAAAAACTTGGTAAGGAATTGTTTGAAGTACCGACCGGTTGGAAGTACTTTGGAAATCTGATGGACTTTGGTATATTGTCATTATGCGGCGAGGAAAGCTTCGGGTAAGAAAATTGTAATTTTCTAGTTTTACGTTGAACGAAGAATTCAGTTACTGGTATTTTTACTCTTCGTGTCCCCAGAACTGGTTCTGATCATATTCGCGAAAAAGATGGCGTATGGGCAGTTTTAGCCTGGTTGTCCGTTCTAGCCCACCGTAAGCAATCCGTAGAAGAAATATTGGTCGATCACTGGCGCCAGTTTGGTCGTAACTTCTTTACAAGGTGTAGCATTTGTCTTTCACTACAGAAATAAGCAAAAAAAAATAAATAATAATAATAAAAATGGCTTTTTGAATTATTGTCTTTGTTAATATAGGTACGATTACGAAAATTGCGAAGCAGAACCTTGTAATAAGATGATGGTGCATTTGGAATCCTTGTTAACCGATGCAGCATTCATTAATTCGGTTCACACTAGCGGCGATAAGACCTACCGTGTTGCCCAGGCTGATAACTTCCAGTACACAGATCCTATTGATGGTAGTATTGCAAAGAACCAGGTACATTTCGTAGAACATAAACGTATGTGAAGTATGAAAACGTCGTATTCTTTAGGGAATTCGTATTTTGTTCGAAGATGGATCACGCATCGTCATGCGCCTAAGTGGAACAGGCAGTTCTGGTGCGACAGTGCGTATGTACGTGGAAAGTTATGAACCAGATGAATCTAAACAGCAACAGGACGCCCAGGTAAATGCAGTGCAATTTTTATAGGAAAATTATTAAAATTAAAACGGATAAATAGTATGGAACGTAGTGGTGCGTTTTTAATTTAATTATGCAATTCTACTCCGTTATTTTCTTCCCCCAGGTCATGCTCAAACCGTTAGTGGAAATTGCCCTCAGAATTGCTCAATTGCCTCAATTTACTGGCCGCGAAGCCCCAACTGTCATCACCTAAAGACAAAATCCTGAAATTGTCGAAATATTTTTGGATTTGGAAGTTCGTCATAGCTTTATTAACTCAAAGTAGTCGAATTGTTTAGTCATTAACCTTCGTTAGCGCAATGGAAGTGCATTTAGGCGTTTGGGTTTGTGTGATAAGTTTCAGGCAGCAACAAACGTTTACATCCCCTGAGTTTTTAATAACCTACAAGCTAAAAAAAAAGTCCGTTTTCCAGCTTTAGTTCCCCTTGCTTTGGTTTTCATTATTTATTTTTATTTTATTTATTTTTAATTTTTTTTTTGGCAGGTAGAAGCTTTCTTAGGGAATGGGGCGGGATGTTTCTTTAGAAGTTACTTGTTAAAACAAGGAAAGTTGTTGAATTTAGATCCGTTAATCGTGTTTTGGAAATTGTTCTCGCTTTCGTACGACTCATTGTTAGACAAACGTCGTAACAACCAGCCCTAAGACTGCCGTTTCTTTTTGCCCTGTTGGGAGGGTGAAAAGTGGAAAGAAAGGAAGGGGGATGTCCATTTAAATTTTCAGATTTTTGTCCATTCATGACTGTTGTGATTGTTACTAGTCTTTCTCTGAGCGACAACTCAAAAAGGAAAGAAAAAGACTCAAGACTCTCGTTTTTCTATTTTTTCTTTTTCGCTGTGGCTTGTGGGGAAATTTGGGGATTACTTCTGAAACGTTTATGAACACGAATATCCTTATACATTGGGAACAACCCCATACGCAGTTTTGTTTTAATCTTTTTTATATATTTATTTTTATGACTTTTTTTCAGGAAATTGCTATGACAGTTTTCACACAATTTTAGAACATTGAAGTTCCTTCGCTCGCGTAGGATTCCACCGGAGGGCAAGTACACACTAAATTCCTGTCGCCGTAAATGTCGTCGATGCGACTTACGCGCGGCCAGAACTTACTATCCGGACGGACAAAAGGCTAAAATCATAAAAAAAGTTAACTCTTTCACTGTTTTTCTTTTTTATTATTATTACTGCAGGGAAGGCAGCGACTTGTCGAGAATACGGGCGGTCCCATTTGTCCATTAAGACGGCTTCTTGTGTATGGGGAGCCATTTTCAAAGGATTGACCTCTCGGCTGATTTTGCCTTCTTCGATATCTTGGATTTCTTGCCGAATACCTAAAGAAAATGGGAGTAAACCCGAAACCTTGCAGTGTAAAATATCTAATTATTTACTGATCAGCGCTTGGCAAAATCGATCTAATTCTTGCTTGTCTTCAGATTCGGTGGGTTCAACCATTAAGCAGCCGCTGACCGGCCAAGACATCGTTGGGGCGTGGAATCCTAATGCAGAAATATTACTTAGATCTTTATACATCCGGAAAAGTATTTCGGTTTAAATATTACAGTAAAGTTTAAACATTTGTCTATGAGGTACACAGCGTAATTTAGAAACAAAAATGCTTGTAAGCATTGAAGTGGCAGCAATAAAAGATACGGCAATAGACGATAGCCTACGTCGGTTCTACAAGGGGGGGGGGATGACAGGTTCTTACCGTAATCCATTAATCGTTTTGCGATATCGACAGCCTCAATGTTGGCTGTTTTCTTGAAATCTCTGACGTCCATGATGAATTCGTGTGCCACTAGGCCTTGTCTGCCAGTATACAATGTTTTGTAATGCGGTGCGAGGACTTTGCTCATATAATTCGCGTTTAAGATAGCCACTTGGCTGGCTCTTTTTAATCCTTCTCCGCCCATCATCTAATTTTCATAAAACGGCGTTACAAACTAAACTTTTCTGTGTCCCCATGTTTTCATGTATTTTTTTATTTGCGTATTCTTACTTTGATATATGCCCAGGAAATGGGTAAAATGGCAGCCGATCCAAAGGTTGCTGCACTGCAAGCCCCAAAAGCTTTTTCGTCACTTTCGTGAGGGTTCAAAGGTCGCATTATTGGATGCGACGGCAAATAAGGAGCCAAGTGTTTCTTACTGGAGAACCACGTCAAGTTTTTTTAAAGTACTTTATACAGAAATTACACTCCAATGGGGCCCATGCCCGGTCCTCCGCCGCCGTGCGGAATACAGAACGTTTTATGTAAATTGAGATGTGACACATCCGAGCCATAATCACCGGGTCGGCAAAGTCCCACTTGCGCGTTCATGTTAGCACCATCTAAATAAACCTACGAATAAGTTCAAAAATTTTAAATTTCGTTTTTCGGAAACGACACAAAAAGTCTTCTAGGTGGAACTTTCTTTAAAATCCAATCCTGAATAGATCGTATTTCGGTTAACTTCCATTACAAGAAGCAAAATAATTTAAGTGAATGAAAAGTAAATTGACTTCATTTTATTATGCTTATCCGAGTGACTAACACCAATTGAGGGAATAGAAACGTATTAAACTCGTATCAATCTTCTGAATTTAAAAACACTTTTAGGTACAACGTAAAAACATTGACAGTACCTGCCCGCCTTTGGCATGGATGATGTTGCATACTTCGGCGACGGTTTCCTCAAATACTCCACTAGTCGAAGGATACGTGATCATAACGCAAGCCAAACGGTCTTGGAATTTTTCTGCCTGAAAATTTTACGTAAATGAATATTTAAAACTATCATAAGATTTTTCATTATTTTTTAATACTTATTTTTTACTATTATCTGACTTTGTTTTTGGGTCGTGGACGAAACAGCCCAGAAGTCAAAACAGCCCACCCATTTAGGTTAGGTTAGGCTCAATTAGGTTAGGTTAGGTTCTGTTAGGTTCAGTTAGGTTAGGTTAGGTCAGTTAAGGTAAATTAATTTCAATTAAGTTGGGTTCACTCCAAATAGATAGGTGGGCTGTTTTGACTTCTGGGCTGTTTCGTCCCCTACCCTTGTTTTTTACTATTTATTTATGTTTTTATTTATGTTTTCACTTGTTATTTATTTTACTTGTTTGTTTTTTATTTTACTTGTTTGCTTTTTACTATTTGTTTATGTTTTCCTATTTATTTTACTTTGTTTCTTAAGAAAAAGAAACATTAGCTTCGGATTGCTACCTTCGCTTTCAGCTGCGCGATGTCAATACTGCCGTCTTTGGCGGTATTCACTGGTTCAACAACCATTCCGCACATTTGAGCGGATGCAGGATTGGTACCGTGTGCGGAAATAGGGATAAGGCAAACATTTCTTTGACTTTGGCCGATATCTTCCAAATAAGACTTGATCACGCGTAAGCCAGCGTACTCTCCTTGCGCCCCGCTGAAACATCACCGCCACACCACAAATATTCCAAAGTTAATATCAAATGTATCAGCAGTTTGAGAGCAGAACTTCGGATTCACCTATTGGGCTGGAAGGAAATGCGATCATAGCCCGTGATCTCACACAAATCTTGTTCCAAGTCTCGTAAAAGTTGCTGGTAGCCTTGAGCTTGGTTAGGAGGTACGAAAGGGTGTAACTGCGCAAATCCCGGCATACTGCAGGGCATCATTTCAGTTGCGCTGTTGAGTTTCATGGTGCACGATCCCTAAGGAATGAAAATTGCGTCGATTTTAAGTTAGCACGATTTTACGTGAAGAACAATTGCGTCATAAGTAGCCGGTTGCCAGTAATTTACCAGTGCAATCATGGAGTGCACCAAGGAAATGTCTTTGTTTTCCAGAGATTTCAAGTAGCGCATGATTTGCGTCTCGGAGTGGTATTTGTTGAAAATCGGCTGAGTCAAGTACTGGCTCTTGCGCTCGAACTCGCTGCCCGCAATTTGCCCATCCAGGTCAGAATTCAATCCATGTACAACCTAAAAAATAATTTTCAGTCAAGCATAGATATTTAATTTAAAAAATATGTTACTAAAAATTTTGTCTTTTATTTTTTAACTAAAAATGTAGGAAACAAAGCAAAGGAAAACATATTAAAATTAGCCTAGTTTATTACAAAAGGTTAATTGCTGCTTTTATTATAGTCGCATCGGCAACAAAGCTTAAAATAGGCATTATACCTGTTCTGCAGTGGTATTAGCGCCAAAAACCTGCAGCAAATCATCCAGATCTGATTCTTGGGTGGTTTCATCCAAAGCCACGCTTACTGACCCATCTTGAAAGTACCGAAGGTTGATTTCTCTGCTCTCGGCGCGTTGTTTGACTTCCGCAACGCTCAGAATTGGTCGAATTTTCAGAGTGTCGAAGAATTTTGTATTCTCGATCGCGTTTCCAGCTTGTGAAAACCCGCGGGCGAGTAGTAATGTAGACTTATGGATCCTGGACGCGATATTACGCAAACCGGACGGACCGTGGTAAACGGCGTACATCGCAGCCATATTGGCCAGTAATGCTTGCGCGGTACAGATATTACTGGTGGCTTTATCGCGCCGAATGTGCTGCTCTCGCGTTTGTAAAGCTAAGCGGAAAGCTTCCCGACCCGTAGCATCCCTATTTCAAGTCAGAGTAATATTTCCTTATTAATTCATGCGTGAAATCAAACTATGGTTCAACCAGACAAACATTTGGCATTTCCTAAAAATTTGAACATATGAACATATGCCTGTTACCTGGTCACGCCCACCATTCTGCCGGGCATTAGACGAACTAGGTTTTGCCTACAAGCGAAAAAGGCGGCATGCGGACCGCCATAGCCTAGGGGCACGCCCAGTCGCTGGGCGCTGCCAACTGCAATGTCAACTTGAAATTCACCGGGAGGTTTAAGAAGAGTTAATGCCAGTAAATCAGTAGCGCAAATTGCCAATGCCTGCATTAAAAATAAAACAGGAATAAATAACAAACAATTCGTAAAATAGTAAATAAAAAATAGTGAATAATTCCTAAAATAGTAAATAATTCCTAACATAATATACGAAAAATAGCAAATAGATAAAGTATCAGTAGTCAAAGAAACTGTTATAAATGAAAACGTTAATATAAACGTGAAATTGACCAACTTACGCCTGCTTGGTGGGCGTGTTCGACTAGTTTGGAGTAATCTTCGATACTGCCGTCCGTATCAGGGTATTGGAAGAGAATGGCGGACAGGCTTCCGCTTATGCCACTCCAGTCGACTTTGGTCAAATCGCACACGTGGATCTCGAGGTCCAACACTTTGGCGCGCGTCTCGACGACGGCGATGGTTTGTGGGTGGAGCTTATGGGACATGTAAAACCGTTTGCGTTTGTTGTGACGAGCGCTGAGTGTCACGGCTTCTGCAGCGGCGGTACCTTCGTCCAGTAACGACGCGTTTGAAACTTCTAGCGCTGTTAATTCTGCCACCATTGTCTGATAATTGAGGAGTGATTCCAAACGGCCTTGCGCGATTTCGGGCTGGTAGGGTGTGTACTGAGTGTACCTTTAGTTTTCAAACAAAACAGAACCATTTAATTGCCCTGGAAAAATCGAAAGCGTTTGGCTTTCGCCGTTAGTACTTCAAATTGTTTTAGCCTTTCGAGTTTGTTAAGATTTTCTTACCAGCCTGGATTCTGGAACAAGTTGCGCATGATCGGGTGAGGTACGTGGCAGTTGTAGTATCCCATCCCGATATAATTTCGCCAGATCTTATTCTGGCTAGCCAATTTGTGTGCATTGTTAAGTAATTGGGATTCACCTACAATTGCAACAAAAGTCAGAACGCGCGCTTTAAGCCCTTTTCAGCTTCACCTCAAATGATCTAAGTTCTTAGGAAAACTAAGTCAGTAACAACAGTTACGTAGAGTCCAAATTAGAAGCTTTAATCCTTTTTCAGAATTTACTTAATGAAATCTAAATTTCAAAAAAGAAACAGCTGCGTAAAAGACTAACAATTACGTAAAAGATAAAAAAACTGCAGATTATCTCCAAATGACGAAATTAGTTGAATTTGTGAGAATAAACTGCGCAATTATCGTGTAATCAACTCGGGGAAATTACACCCAATGCCAAACTTTTTTTCAAGTCGCTAACTTAAAAGAGCACGCACGTTTTTCCTCAAATAAAAACTCTCCTGTAATCTTTAGGTCAATAGGTGTTTTTCGCAACCAATTTGACAAGAAGATTCAAGCTCGCCAAATTATTTTGAAAAACTTTACGTTGAGAAAGAGCGTTATCAGTCTCCTTGGCCGTCCGTACACAACTAATCAGAAGGATACAAGGAGTATCGCCTCATCTTTTATCACACAGTGAACGGACATAGCTTACGCAAGGCGATATACATACCTATAGGTTGTGAGATGTTTAACTCGCGCTTCAGTTGGATTTTGGCCGGCACAGCTTCGTTGGTTAATGATTCTAGGTCCTATCGGTAAAAGGATACACAAATATACCCAGTTAGATTACACTTTTGTAATATCTATAGCAAAGATTATCTAACAGTTACAAAACAATTTACAAAACGATAATAAAAAAACAAAATTATTATCTGTGATCTGGCCTAATTGTTTTAATGTTTGGTAACCACTTGTCAATTATTGTCCGAGATTGTATTCTATCTCAGTTCCAAGTCTATTTATTGTATTTATATTGTCTATATTATCAATAGTTCGTTCATTTTTCTGAAAAATAAGTACTACTCTTACTTTATTCACTATGTTAATTTGTTTCAGTTCTTTAATTTTAAACATATTTTTGATTAAATCACGAACATTCGCTAATTGTTACTTACACACCATCGTAATTTGGTAATATGGCATGGGCATAGCGAGTTTCGTGTTGAACACGTGAACAGTTACGCAGTGCGTCGTGCGCAAGTGAAGGGTGTAACTACCGTTTGAACTGTCTTGTGTTATTTTATGCAAATTTTAACCATAAAAAGGTCCTGTTTATCCTCGCCAGGTAGTCAGAAGACCTTTCAAGGATGTTTCATTGTGTCCTATTTCGATTCGTGACCTGAATCCGAAAAGGTGTTATACCACTGAAAAAAGGGGCGAAAGTATTGTTTTCCAAGTTCTACTACTTGAACCCGACTGCTTACGCAATGAAGTCCAAGGCAATCGAAACACAGCAGTGTCTACATTTAAATTTAATTGCATAACTTACGGTGTAACCTAATAATTTCAGCATTTTCTCCTGATCTTGGGGACTGGGTCCAATGTGTCGAGTTTCAAAGCTTTGCGGCTTCGGAACAAACTGATCAAAACTCGCACTCGCGAAATGGCGCGCTGGGATTGTTATGGCGAGGGCGGCGCGCGCGTTTTTCGCATTGCTCGTAGGAGTACGGTCCTTCGAGTACGCCGTGTGGTAGCAAGACGAACATGTTAATTGCAAAAGTTGGGGGGTACTTTTGCACTGGAAATGGCGTAAGGCAGTGGCGGGGCTCACAGACAGACAAGCACGTGGAAGACGAAGCATGATGGATTGCGATATTTTTTTTTTTTTTAAAGGGAAATGAAATTATGGAATGATTGGCCTATACACTATACAACTAACTTCGGTACGCAGGTTTCGGTCCCTGGTCCGTTTTGCACCTACTCGGAGCACGCTCAAGACTGAAAGAGACCTGAACATCAACTGCGACGTGGGTCTTTATGGTTTGTGTACCTGACGAGCCCCCTGTTGCCTTACGGGCGGGCCAATCGTTTCACCGTGGTCTTGGCAACAATCTCTTCCCCGAAAACTAGTTGCGGCTGGCTTGGCTGGAACGTATGAGTGACGTCAGCCGAATCTCGGCTCCTTTTGTTCTAATCTTAGGTAGAGGCCAAGCCCCCTTTTCATCTGCGATAGCTACACCCTTCTTCGTCGCATCTTTGCCTAGCTCCCTTGTTCGAATCAAATTTCGACTTTCGATAAGGCTCACTCTGCTTGCTGTGCATAATTGTAGTCATTCGTACTTTACGATGTCTTTCTCGAGCAGTTTCTTTTCGAAGTTCCATAACATTCTCTCCTTCGTTGCCGCACTGCTTTTACGTATTTGTAATTCCTACGAATTAGGCTGTGTCAAGAATACTTCTTTATAGTAGACATACGGGTTTTCTTTTCGTTGTAGCGTTTAAGAGCTTCACTCTAGTAGGAGTTGTAAGTCATAAATTTATTTGTTGTAAGTTTATGAAGCTCATGTTTGACAATATCGACCTGAAGTTTTCTGCTTAGCATTTTTATTTTGTATTTCTTCTGTAGTTTTGTTTTAAGGACAAACTATGAGCTTTTCGGGTTGCATTGGCCGTCAAAGCTTCGAAGTATTTTTTGTTGGATTGGTACGAAAATAAAGGCATTCGAATTTCGCGCCATAGTAGAGCCAAGCGTCACCAGTCACAGCCTGGTCTCAGCTGTATAGTGCCTCATGCGGCAGTCTCCCCGGAACGAACTGAAGACCTTGATGTGGATAGTCGCAATCCACAAAGGACTGCCTATTCGCTTCCAAGCCTTTGTGAGATGACGTCAATAGCAGTAGCATGGGCCCTTGTGTACTGGACAAGGTAGAAATCACGTGATGTTTACAAATGGCGGATCCTTTGTATTATTTATTTTAAATAAAGAAAAATTTCACGAAAATGGCTTTTGTTATTATTAAGACTATAAATTTCGTTAGGTAAATATTATTTACTTAAAGACGTAAGTGAACAAGCTTTGAATCATTAAAGGCTTCTGCATTTTTTAAATAAATAAATAAAAATCTTGCGAACATATTATTTATTTTTACAATTCTTCCACTTTGCTTTTTTGTTTCATCGTTTTCGCAAACAGTGCAGTTATTCAAGCAGTTTTGATCCAAAATTAATAAATGAAGAATGAATAACCCCGAATTTTTCCTTTTTAATATTTTTCAGGTTAATTTCTTTCGCTTTGTGATAAATCATCCTTTCTTGCTGATAAATTATCCTTTCTTGTTCCTTCCCGTTTACATGAATTTGTAGAAAGACAGAAATCCTTTTTCGCAACCCTATCCGGCAGAAAACTTCTAATTACAAAGAAAAACTATATTTTTTGGGAGGGGGGGGCGGGAACAGGCCAGGCCATTAAAATTCTACATGAAAGCTACATTTTTAAAATTCCTCTTCCATGGTTAAGCGTCTTTTAAAGAGAAAAAGAAAATACGAGAATAAATCTTAATAGTTCAGCCTAAACGGAAAGAAGCGTGACTTGTTCGGTTAAGCTGCGCGAAACAGGCAACATTCGTTCTTCTTTTTTACATGACTGTTTTACTCAAATTCGTACTATTACAATACCAATTTGTTGGTAAACTTTATTCTGCACAAATACGTATGAATTCATGTGCAATGGCAACCCAGATTCTTTACAGCGTGCTATGGGTATAAAGAAGATCAACAATATAACGGTATCACAAAGGGAAGATTGTGAAAGAGAATTTGTAATGAAGTGTAAATAAGACACTATATGATTCATCTTCGGAACAGTACTACACTAATAAAGAAACCAATTTAACTACGTAAGGGTGAGAATATTATGAACATCGTGTTAAACGAATCCCCTGTGGCATAAAGCGAAGTTTCGAAGCTTCATTGTAGAACTTTCTGTGTGAGGAATAATCAT